>BMAO01019833.1:0-187010 GCA_019973975.1 Trichonephila clavata | reverse complement strand
CAAGAAGAAGGTTTTAATTTAGTATTTCATCATTTGCTCCTTTTCGTTTCTTTTCCACTCTATTTTGGCAGAAGATAATAAAATATTTCCACTCACCAAAGTACAATTAAGTTCAAATAATCATGACTCTCTCAATTTGGCGCAACAGCCACAGAGCCAAAGCCCTATTGTGCCCATCTCCGGATTTCATAACCTTGGGCACTGGGAATTTTATAAGTAGAAGTTCAGTCAAATTGGTCTGTCTGACGCGAAATCCCATTGTTTTGGTTCCCAAGCAAACGGTACTCATTTATCGACCACTGAAGGGATGAAAGGCTGAGTCGACTTTGCCCAGCCGGATTTGACCTTGGATTTGTAGCGTAGGGTGGAGCTACTAGTTCAAATTAATAGATGAAATAACTTAAACTCAAGCTGTGTCCGTAAAAACTGAGCTAACATAAAAATCACTAACAAATATCAACTAACTCAGATGGAATCACTGTTAAACTAAGGATAATGTCTGAGCAATAGATTTTATACGATGATTTAAACAGCTTAGAGAAAAAGAGACTACTTAAATAAGCAATGTTAAAGCGGTTGGGTTTTATATACTTAATATCGTAAAATCCGCTATAATCTCATATACTTTCAATTGCAATTTTAGTTTTAGATATTCATCTTACCTGTATTTTACGAACGCTAATGTCAGTTATTACTAAGTAAACGCATTAAGTCGACAAAGATTTATCGTTTGAAAACGGAGATTTCGCTTAGAAAATGTTTACTTTGTGAACTACAATCCTAAGTTCATAGGAATGTTATTTCTTTAAATAAGCGTATTTCGATCTATGGAGTACTAATTTTCTGATACACCTCTTTTATTTCTAATAAAGAAAGCTCTCATTTATACCTGGCGTATGGGACGACCGTACTATCGATCTTATTTGTGAAAAAGCTACGCGTTATAGCCGTGAATTTTATCGGGTAATTTTACTTTTCTGTCTTTTACACGGTTATGAGCAGAAAAACTTATGTTTAGATCGAATCTATCTTGAAACGACAGATTGAAAAATAAGAACTTATTCTACTGATTTCGACAAAAATTTCTATGCTGTCATGAATGTAAAAATGTAAAATTTAGTTTATACACACGCACATGTTAAAATAATAGACAAATTCTTATGATTAGAGATTCAAGATTAATTTTAATCAAACTAATAATTTTATCTAATCACTTGATAAGAAGTTTATATTTTCAAATATAAACTTGATAACAAATAGATACTAAAGTTATATTGTAACTTGTTGACCTTAGTAGAGCACTAAGTGTGTTATATTTTTATGCATCTATAAAAGAACTTGTTAAGAAGACCAGCGTTTCTGATTATTTTAAAGAATTTTCTACCTCAAATCGAGTAAAAATTGTCGGACACAATCTATCATCTAATTTTATCATCTTTCTTCTTCTCCCCCAATCTTTCTTTCACCTTTATTTCTTTGCTAAACATAGTAGCTCGCACTATTGCCTCAGTTAAATGATAAGTGTTTTTGAATTTGTAATGAAATGACCAACCTTTTCAGGTTTGCTCTAAGCTTTGCATTACCATGATTCTTTTAAATAAGAGGCGTTGAGTAATATGTCCAAATAAAATATTTGAAAGAAAATTTTATAATAATTTGATATATTGATAGCACGCTTTACTGTCATTTAAAAATATAAACAAACTTTTAAGTGTTTAGAAATGTATCGAGCTTAATCAGATTTTGAAGACTGTTTACTAAAATTTATGTGGAAAATTAAACATTTTCAAAAATATTTGGTTTTTGCAATTTGTGTTAAATAATTCATATTGTAGGATCGTAGCAAATTTACTGTTAGCTACATACATCACTTATTATATATTTGAATATAAATGGTGTGTGATGCGTATGCAGTGCTATTGAGTTATATATTGAGATGCGTGTGGTCAGCAATAGTAGGAAAGAAGAAATAAAATCTAAATGTTTAACAGTCATACAAGCGATAGAATATTTTATCTAACGCGGAAATTATTTCCTAAAAACTATCATGAAATAAAAATTAAAATATTTTTAAATGTTGTTGAAACTCAGATATGAAATAGTCTACATTAATTATAATATAATTTAAAAAATCTAGAAATGCAGATATAATAATTTTCTCATTTATATGTATTCAGCTTTGAGGATATTACGTATTATACGTGACTACTATCTCAACACAAAGACGTCTCCAAATGCTTGATATACAGCCAGCCAAGAGTAAACCGTCCTTCGCACCAGTTAGACCAGATATACAATGATATTATTTGTGACATTTTTAAATCATATGATGTATTTTCGTTTGACGACATCAGTCGATCGATATAATAGATAATTTTATCTGCTTTTTATAAATTAAACTAAGACTGGATTATACATGTGTTTATATAAACTGGAAATCACGATGCGTATCTCCTTTTAGGTGAAGAAGCTACAAATATCCTGACTTGGATTTGAAGGAGCTCAAAAGTGATGTTATTATAGTATTTATAGTGGCAATGAACGAACATGAGCATTCTGCCTTCCTTGTTCTTCTCCACATCTGAACGAGGTGACTACAGCTTTACAATGAAACGTCGAGAGGGTGGTTTTATATTGTTCTATGAAGAACAATTGCTGAGCATTAGATTTTTCTTTTCACTTTAAACTAGAAACTCTCGCTTGGGAAATATTTTACTCAACCTCCAGAAAATATCTCGAAGCCTTTAGTGATATCCCTATAAAAATGTGAAAATTTATTATATTTTATTTAGTCATTGATTATACTAAACATTTATTTTTGGACACATTACTAGTAGCAATTACTTCAAAATGAAAAATGCAAATATTTTTCTTATGTGCTCTCTGTATAAGGTTTCTGGGCTCTTTAAAACAAAGTAATATAAAAATTAAATATCTGCAGTGCGTCGTAAGCAACTCAGCCTACACTATTTACTGCTTTGACACCCCCAAAAATATCAAGATCTGGTTTTTTTAAAAGACTTTTGTAATTTCTCCCAAATTAGTCTTTATGGTTAATGTTTATGAAGATCGTAAACGTCATCAACATTAGGGAAGAAGAAACTTAAAAGTTTTTGATTGATACTTTACAGTTTTTCATTTTGAAAAATACAGTGAAGTATTAAGTGTATATTTCAGTATTTTCTCCCCCCCCCCTCCCCGCCCCTTTGTCTAATAAAGTGAAGTTTTCATTATACAGTAGAACGTCGTTTATCCGAATCAATTGGAACCGGACACCGTTTGGATACGCGATTGTTCAGATAACCGAATGCGATTCATGCAGTTTTATGAAATCAGACACTATACAATATTGAAAATCATCACATGCGGGAAACGTGCTTGAAGAAAAAGCAAAATAGGGGCAAAATGTCGCAATTTTACCTTTATTGTGGAAAATAATCACTCATTTTTTGCTGTACCATTGTACACCTTCTTGCACGCACGATCAAGAAAAATATCGTTTGCTTCCCTCGAGGTTTTCCTTTTCTCCGCGCCATCTTTTGAGTCAATTTTTGACGCAAAATTTAAAATGGTTTCTCGGCTTTTTTTATGTCAGTTATTGTTGACTTTCCAACATTATAAAACTGTACTAGAGAAGCTCCACTTTCTCCCTTCGCGAGACGGTTCAATATTTCAAGCTTCGTCTCTATGTTCAAAACGTTGCGCTTCCGTTTTGAATTCGAAGCCACAGCAGTTCAAAACTCAACAAAAGGGCACGTATACACCCCTTCACTTGGAAACAATCTGACCAAATATTTTCTGCGCAGATGTTTGCCAAATCACACCACTGAAATTCCACAAATATCCCTCACCTTGAGTTTTCCCGTCACTATTGGCCTCACGCAAAACAACTGTTGAGCATTGTACTGTTCGAAAACGTATCCGGACCAAAGTCCGGATATTTGACACTCCGGATAATAAACGTTCAGATAAACGACGTTCTACTGTATTCCATATCTGACTGATTAGCTGTAATGTGATTCACAGCCAAGGGTCAATCACATAGGACTCGGTTAATAAAACGTCTATGTATTAGTAAGACTATAAATAAATTAAAAATGAGATATAATTTTTAAATCAAAATATTTTCATTACATAAGCGTAATCTAACGGATGAGGTGGTATTTTCTGTTGTGTTTCTGTATATCGCACTTCAAACCACACCGGATCTGCTGTTGTATTGTGGAACTTCCATCTCACATGAATTCTTGTTGGCAAGACGCTTTGCGTGTGAAGGTCTTCGGGTGATCCAGGTAACTGTCCAACTCCTTCCGCCATACACTAAAAAAACAGAAATAAAAAAAAAATCTTAAAAGAACTACCTTTTATCCTTTTATCACAGGACAGGTACGCAGGAAAAATTGGACTTATTGGTGTGTAATCGCCATTTTTTTAATATGTCAATTTGCGATGAATGAAAATTTTTTGTACCTGTATTATTTTTCCAGCATCACCAATGCAAGTACTAACAACGGCTTGAGGACTCATTTCTATCATAGCAGAGCATATGGGTAAACATTCCCATCGGATTCCTCTGCGCTGACAGCAAGAGCTGTGATCTCTACCACCTGCACCGCATCTCACCAAAATTTCTAACTGATTGGCGCAAGGAATAGCTAGCAGCTGCAGATCGGACATTTTCATCTGGAACAAACAGTATTCATTTTAGAATTTTTAAAAAATACACGGTAAAAGAAGAATGAAATAATATTCTAGTAAAAGATTACACTAGTTAGTTAAAAAAAATGCATGGAATGAAATATAGTACTGAAGTTTGGATTTCCCCTAAATTTTTTAACTTAAATAAACCAAAATGACCGTTTTAAGACACAGGGTAGATTATTAAATACGTATTCCTGAGCTTCGAATTACATATATTGTATGATTTGATTCTAATATATATGAGTTCTTTTATAGTTTATCTAAAATATTTTTATCGGATTTTTCTGTGGTGGATTTTAATTTGTATACAAAGTTGAGGTTTGAGGAGTCTCTAAATTTACAATTGATTTTTCAGAAAATTCATCTTTTGTCATGAAGAGACTATTGCACTTTGAATCTGTCAGAACTCTACTGTCGTCATTTGGAAAATTCTGGAAATTTGGTGAGTGAAGTACAAAAAGTAGACATTATAATCGTCATTTGGATATGACTCATTATTGTGAAACCTGCTGTCATTTTTTCCGTGCGCAACTCTAGTGCGATGCTCTTTAAAATAAATTAAACCAGTGATGTATTAGCAAGAGAAATCTATGGCAAATCTTTCTCTTTCTTAAGTAAATAATTTTGAACTTAAATAGGATTTATTTATTATTATATAATTGTCACAGATAAAATCTAATTTACAAAACGATTACGCTAACGATAAGGAAACATTGATGACAACAATAAAAATTTAATTCTTTTATGTTAGCCATTTATAGAATTTTACTAAAAAGAATTCGATACACAGAATTTTGTGTTTTTCATACGAAATTTTATAATAATTTTGCTCAGAGCGCACACAAAAATTTTTCAAGGTCCATGGTCAAAAGTCCCGAACTCGTATCATACTTCAAGACAACACCAATTGATTCTTCTGATTTTGTTAACAAAAAGCAGTAAAAAACAAATTATTGAATTAATAAGTAGCATTAATTAATAAAATAAATTGTTAATTACAAGTACTTAATTAAATTTTACGTTATATATACGATTATCATCAATCGAAAAAAACTCAAGGGCCTTGGGCCCTTAGGACACCCCCCTTGTGTGCGCCACTGCTTCTGCTTCTTTACATTTATACATTAAATACTCGTTAAAAATTTGCTGTGCTTTACTATTTGATCTCTTATTCAGTATTATTTAAGCATTAATCAAAATCTTACTGTGTTATTTGAGAATACAATTTCTTACATTGTAAGTACAAAGGTCCAAACACGAATTTTTCAATCCAGCTGCTATGCAACAAGCCGTTTCATTGTAAGCAGGTGTTTTCTCCAACGCCATTTCGGCCTGGTCGAATTCTGGAGAAGTGGTAAACACAGCTCGGACAGATCCTCTACTTAATCCAAACGCATTCCTTGCAGCCACATAAACCTCATACCTAGTTGTAAAAATAAATTTACATGGATGTTAAAAAGTTGATTCCTTTCATCAAGAACATAACATAATAAATATAGTAATAATAAACATAGCATGCATAGCTAAAATAAATGCTTAGGAAAATGACAGTTGTAAAGACAAAAATTATTAGGAATTAATTCTTCATGTATAAATAATTAATTCTTCCGATCTGATAATATAATTGAATTGAATTTAAGTAAAAAAATTAAGACAATTTTACCTCTAAAATAATAATGAGAAAGCTGAGATATATAAATTAATTTATAATTTATAATTTTTTTAAAAATTACTTTTAAAGAGAAGAAGGAGAAAGGATTATATATTTCTTAATATTGATTTACAGATACGACAGTTAGTTTTTATTTGAGAGAAAAAATAGTTTTTGTAAAGATATTTAATGAATGGTTAGATTTCCCCCTTATGGGCGTTACTGCGAAAACAAATGTGTTTTCATCTTTAAGATCATAGTAGGCAATGTTTAGGCCTGGAGATTTTATTTTCATTGCTATGTGTGACGAGTAAACTTTTGCTGAGAAATTCAGCATTTTAATATTTTGTTTTAAAGTATCCCCAAAAGAATTAAATTGGAATTTCATTTTTAAATCAATTTTTTCCTCAACACAAGTAAAAACAAAGTGCACATGTCTATTAAATTCCATGAAATTATTATCTTAAAATTATTTTGTTACATTTATATTTTCATAAAGTACCGAGCAAAATATATTCTAAATTTCCTTTTTGTTTTGAAGAAAATGTCTGATCTGTAATAGTTGAATCTCTAAAAGTTATTTGTACGATTAAATCATACCTTTTTCGCGATTCGTTAAATAAAAGGATTAATTAGAAATTTATCCAAAAGAACAATAGATCTGGCAATAGGTTTTCTTATGATGGTTTTTTTTTAAAAAAAATAATTTTCCAAGCTAGTTTAATTAAACAAATAATTCTGAACAAAATTTTGCTTCGAAAGTTTAGAATCACTATATCTTAAATAAGAATGACTTAAATATTTTTAAAAAAATTATTACCTTGTTTGTGGTTTTAAATTATCAAGCAGATGAGGAGATTTTACGTCATTAACAACATTATACTCTATAATTTCATCCATTGCCACTTCTTTCCAATATAAGACATAGCTCAGCACACTCTCCGGAAGGACACTAGAAGAAGAAACATAGCTTTCTTAGCAGAAATAACAATTTCATGATACATCTATCACTTGTTTAAAAAAAATTTATATATAACATTTTATTCATCATTATTATTTTATAATATATTCTATGAATTATTCTTCTGACAGAGATAAGCTGTTTTTCAGATTACATTATACAGTAAAAAATATTCCTTCTTGGAAGAAATTAGGGTTAGTAATTAATTGCCGGATATATAAAAACATTATATATATATATATATAATTTTGTTTTACACAAAATTTAAAAAGACAAAAGAATTATATGTGTTTGCTTTAGATACCTTAATAATATCAAATGCTCGGCTTAGAATTTGGGAAAAATAAAAATACAATCTTAAAATGATATTTTACTGAACTGTACTTCTTACCGTAAAATCCTGCGTATAACGCTTACCTATACTTTCAAGCTGAATTTTTTAATTTTTAGGTATATTCGCCGTATAACCGTACCCTCTTTTTTACAAAGAAATCTGAAATATTAGCACACATTGCTCTTATGTTTTGAGGTCATTTATTCGAAATATCCCAGATTTTAGAAAAAATGGTAGGCTTCTAGAACTATAATATAACTCTTTTAGCTCATAAAGCAAGTCGTTTCTTTTAAATAAACAGTATTTTGATGCATGTAAAAGTAATTTTTTTTTGTTTTTATTCTCATCTCTTTCGTTAATTTTTTGAAGCTATCGTTTTTATACCCGGTGTATAACGCGCACTCTTATGTTTAGATCTTATTTTACGGTACTTATTCTAGAGACAGCTTTTAGAGTATTTCTTGGATTTAATATATGAGGGATTATATAGAAATTTTCACACATAATAACTCAAAGTATCGGGGTAAATCATTAAGTTTAGTCATAGCTTACAAAATTAAGCTCGATTCGGACAAGGATTATTTATCTGATAGTTACAAAGAAGCAATTCTTTTATTTGATGTGGTTATATTTTTTCATTGTTAGGAGCTGAGAGGAGCGGGACATACAATGTGAAATACTGACCTCACCCTTGAATCATAATCTAAAATTCACATAGAATATTGGTGAGTAAGTATCTTATTAATCTTGCGCTATAATGCAACAGAGGGTTATTGGCGAAGGACATTGTAATTTTGAACCATGATTAAGTGATGAGGATGAAACCTGCGCTTGCAGCCCCTGTTCAAACTTCCAGATTACGCTAACTAGAGGACTTTGAATCTTGACAGATTTAATGTGCATCAGCCCTTCTACATGGCGGATTTTCGGTGGCACAAGGGCTCGAGCTCATGATACGCTGATCATGAGTCCTTGACCATGACCACTAGACTACCTTCTTCTTTTTCAATGGCTCTTGGGTGGGCCCTGGCCTTCTCCAGAAGTTTTCTCCAGGCATCCCTACTTTTGGCAACTGTTTTCCAATTTTTGACCATTAAAATTTTTAGGTCTTGTTTAACAGAGTCAATCCATCTTAACGGGAGGTTCCCGAGGTCTATTTTCCATGGGCTTTGCCAGAAAGATTTTCTTGCAGCAACGATCTTCATTCATTCTAGCCAGCCCATTTAAGTCTCTGTAGTTTGACAAATTTTACAATATCAGGTTGTTTGTAACTTTTGTAAAGTTCTAAGTTAGATCTTCTCTCTGATCCAGTCACTTGGATTCCATCAAGAATGCAGCGTAAGATCTTTCTTTCGAAAACTACCAAAGCTTCCTCATCACGTAAAATCAATGGCCATGTCTCTGATGCATAACTCAGGAGAGATCTTATAAGGCTTTTGTAAAGAAGCAATTTAATTCTTAATGTGATAAAACTGGATTTTCCACTAGACTACCACGGACACATAAAGCGTTGGTTGAGTTGTGGATATTAACCACAGCTTCAGTATCTTTGTGCCGGTTAAAATATGTAAGTGAAATTTATCTCAATAAATCTTTAAAAGCCTGTCATAGATCATCTTTGAAATAAATACAATATATAGAAAAATCTAAAAGGACCCTACCTTGGTGGACTCCACTTCAGCACTGCCCATCGCGAATGGACCATAGATACTAAGAATTGCTCCGGAGCTCCTGGAAGTACCTTGTAGTACTCCAATAAGCAGTTTCCGTAGATATCAATGTGGTCGAGGCAAATAAAATGGCGATAATCCAACTGAGTGACGTTGCCTCTGCAGAAGTCCAAACATATATCGGGGAGTCCTCTTTGTTGGCAGCAGTGACTGTGATCTGCACCACCAGCCATGCATTCAAATGTTATATTTACAAATGGTGCACACATTAGGACGTCAGCTAACCTAGAAAAAGAAAGAAATTTAATCTATATATATAAAGGAGAAAAGCGACTCACTCACTGACTGACTGACTGACTGATCACGAAATCTCTGGAACTATTCTACCTACATACTTGAAATTTGATAGACATGTTCCTTTCATAGAGTAGACATCAGCTAAGAACGGATTTTCCGAAATTCGAAACGCAAGGGGCGTTACGGGGGGTTAAGGGCTTTAATAATAATTGTTTCCATGTTTAAACTACTTGATGTACAATCTTGAAATTGGGTAAGCGGATTCCTTTCAGAGAGTAGAGATCCTCTACAAAATGAGTTTGGTGAAAATCGAACCCCAAGTGGCGTTGCAGGGGCTTAGAGGGCGTTATAGATAATTATTTCCATTTTTAAACTATTTGACGCACTGTCTTTAAATTTGATATATAGAGCCCTTTCGTAGAATAATGATCAGTTACAAAACGGGTTTTGTGAAAACAGACTTCTAAGTGGCGTTGTGGGGGATTAAGGGGCGTAATAGATAAATATATTAGTTTTTAAACTACTTCACCTACCTGCTTGAAAATTGGTAGGTAAGTTTCTTTCCTGGAGTAAATATCCGCTACAAAATGGGTTTTGATAAATTTGACCCCCAAGGGGTGTTGCGGGGGCGGGGGGTTTATAGGGCGTTATAAATTCCTATTTTTAAGTTATTAGACGTACAGTCTTGAAACTTAGTAAGCAGATTCCTCTCATAAGGTAGAGATACGCTAAAAATGGGTTTCGTGAAAATTACCCCCAAGTGGCGTTGAAGGGACTTAAGGGGCGTTATAGATAATTATTTCCATTTTTAAACTATTAGACGCACAGTCTTTATATTTGATAAAGAGATTTCTTTCATAGAGTAGAGATCAGCTATAAGAAGGTTTTGTGAAAACAGACCTCTAAGTGGTGTTGCAGGGGAATAAGTGGCGTAAGAGATAAATATTTTCGTTTTTAAACTATTTGACCTACCTGCTTGAAAATTGGTAGGAATGTTTCTTTCATGGAGTAAATATCCGCTACAAAACGGGTTTGGAGAAAATTGACCCCCAAGGGGTGTTAAGGGCAGATATAAATAATTATTTCTTTTTTTAAACTATTAGACTCACAGTCTTCAAATTTGGTTAGAAAATTCCTCTCATAGGATAGAAATACACTGCAAAATGTGTTTTGTGAAAATCAACCCCTAGGTGGTGTTCAATGGGCGTTATTGATAATTTTTTTGCATTTTTAATTAATTGGACGCACAGTCTTCAAATTTTGCGAAGCAGATTCCTTTCATAGAGTGCAATTCCCCTACAAAATGGGTATTGTGAAAACAGACCCAGAAGTGGCGTTGCAGGGGCTCAAGTGGCGTTATAGACAATTATCCCCATTTTTAAACTGTTAGACGTACAGTCTTGAAATTTGATAAGCAGATTCCTTTCGTAAAGTAGAGAACCGCTACAAAATGGGTTTCGCGAATATCAACTACCAAGTTTAATTTCGGGAGATTAAGAGGCGTAATCGATAAATATTTCCATTTTTAAACTACTTGATCATCCTGCTTGAAAATTGGTAGGCATGTTCCTTTCATGAAATAGAGTTCCTCTAACAAAGAGTAAAATGAAAATTGACCCCAAAGATGTTTGCGAGGGGTCAAGAGGAGTTACAGAAAAAAATTCCTGTTTTTAATTGTTAGACCCATATACTTGAAATTTGTTAAGCATGTTTCTTTTGTTGAATAGGGATCCACTAAGAATAAATTTTAAGCAAATCAAGTTCTGGGGGGTTGCAGGGGGTTACTGGGACGTATTGACAAAAAAAATTACTTTTTTCGAGCTACAAGGAATATAATAATGAAATTTGGTTTGCATTTTTCTTTTGTTGAATTGAAATCGGCTAAGAGCGGTAATTTTGGATCTCAACGGGATTACGGGGATATTTATAGTAAAACTTTTGCTTTTTTCTGTTAGATTTAGACTTGAAATTTGGCTTGCATGTTCAATTTACGGAGTAGAGATCCACCGAAAATTGGTTTTGCGGGAATCCACTTGGTTTTTGAGTTACGAAAGAGCAAACATCATTCTATGCTTCAATTTTAGAGATTTTTAGAAAATACAAATTAGATGAGTTCTGCCCTTTTTTTTATCAACAGGTGACAGTTACAGGTATAAGTATATTTTTCAATTCAATCGAATTCTTAATGCTAGAATTTAGATATCAATAATTTATACATATATATAAGCAGTAAAAATTTATAAAACATCATGAAATACATGCGAAGCGGGCGGATAACAGCTAGTTAACATATATATTTGATTTTTTAAATTTTAATTTGCATCGCGTTACAAAGCTACACAAGGGCTATTGGCAATGGACCTCGTAATTCTGCATTTAGATCAAGTGATGAGGACGTCATTTGATCTGACTCGCTATCTCTTAGTTTCCATTCTACGCCAAGGTGAGGATTTTAATCTTCGACAGATTTAATGTGTAATAGCCCCTCTGAATGGCGTCGTGTCTTCAGCGGCATCAGAACTTGAACCGCAATTCAACCACGCGGGTCGTGAGTTCGTGACCATGACCAGTTGGCTACCAGGGTTCCTAAATATTTTTTGAATGAAATTATTACGAAATTCATAACCGAAGTTAGTACGTTGCTGAACCCTGTCAACATTTTGTGGTGAATATAAACTAAATAACTGGTGAAAATACAGTGCTGGCCATCCAAAATGTAATATCATGAAAGATAATTGATATATCAAAGCTAAACATATTGGACTTACAGTACAAGGTAAGCACAAATGATGGACCCGGTTTTAAAAAATCATATTTTCGAAATTACTGCATATATACTCATGTCCATAAATTAAGGATAATGAAGTTCAGGCAAAGAAAGAGACAGAAGCAAAAAAAAGACTTATTTGTAAAGTCTATTTATTAAACAAAAGGTAAAGAGCAAAAAAGATGCTATATGTTTGACATAATTAATAAAAATTGCGATTTTTACTCCCTGGAGCAAATTTCAAAAAACAACCTATTTACAAAAAACAGTATAACATGGTTAGTATGATGGTTAATACGGAGTATGTCTCCCGGACGATGCAATACAGGCCTTACAACGCCTACGCATGCTGAGTATCAAATTATCAATCTGATCTTGGGGAATATTACACCACTCATCAAGCAATGTACTCCAAAGTTCCGGTAGACAGGTGGGAGGGGGTTGACGGGCTGCAATTCGTCGGCCAAGCATATCCCACACATGCTTTATTGGATTCAAGTCCGGTGAGTATGCTGACCAATCCATACGGGTGATATCCTCCGATTGGAGGCATTCGTCTACAATGTTTGCACGGTGAGGACGGGCGTTGTCATCCATAAAAAGAAATTCAGCACCCATGGCACCCCGAAACAAACGTACATGTTGTTCCAGAATGACATCCCGATAGATGTGGCCTGTCATCGTTACACTCTGAACATGCAGGTCAGTTCAGGAACCAAAAATAATTCCTCCCCAAACGAGCCATCCTGCACCACCGTAACGGTGTCGTTTAATGGTGTTCTATTGGTGGTAACGGGTACCTGGCGCTCTCCATATGAAAGTCCGGCGAGAATCAGACTGCAAACTAAACATGGACTCGTCTGAAAACATCACACAAGACCACTGTTGCGGTGTCCACAATGCATGCTCTCTACTCCAGGTTAATCACAGGCGACAGTGAGTTGCGGTAAGGGGAACACATCTGACAGGCCTACGAGCATATAGACCAATGTGCCCTAAGCGTCTGTACACGGTCTGCCTTGAAACTGTCGTACCGGTAGCTGAATAGAGCTGACGAGACAGGTCTGATACTGTGCTCCGTCTGTTTCTTTTGGCAGCAACTGCCAAATACCGGTCCTCATTCGGCGTTGTAACTCGGGGGCGACCTATGCTGTAACATCTACTCACATTACCATCATCTTGGAATCGTTGCCAAAGCCTGGAGATGACACTTTGGGCGATTCCAAGTTTCTCTACAACTTCCAGCTGGGTACGTCCACATTCCGGTCATCCGATAATTCTACCACGTAAAAAATCAACCAAATGCTTCTTTTGTGCCATAACTGTGCGGTTATTGCACTGAAAGGCTTTTAAAGCGCTTGTGAACAATTTTACTTCTTTGCCACCATTCCTTATGTACCCCTCTTACACTCTCGTCATTGTGACGTACTATCCGCGCCATCTGGTGGTTTCCTGTAATTTGCATATTCTTCTTCAAGATGTGTGTGATAATTCAACAGGTGAAATTTTTATTTTAGAGTTCAATTTCTGTGTGATTCTGAATTATCCTTAATTTATGGACATGAGTGTATTACAATAAGTGACACATGAATAAGATATGCCAAGTTTTTTTCCACCAATGATCAACTTAGCATCGATTTAAGCTCATTTCGGGCCCTGGACGTAGAAGATCTATAGCCCCCTTAGCACTGGAGGATCGAAATTTATAACCAGAAAATCTGGTTATAAATTTCGATCATATAAGTTCAGTTTATATGGGCCCTTCCGTTCCCATCCGGACCCCTGGGCGCCTACCCCCAAGCACCCAATAGATAAACTGGCACTGGATTAACATCACATTCATGCATCCTAAACATGGTGACAATGACAGAGAATAGTTTTTGCGTATGCATTTAGCTGTGTCATCGGGAGTGACGAATCATTTTCGAAATATGATATTGATGGTTAGAGTAATTATTGGTTCATGTATGTATTTGAGAAAGAATTCTTAATACTGGTGAAATAAATAAATTATTAACTTCTTATAATTTCTCACCAGCATTTTTTTTAAGTATCAGATATTAATGAACCTTTTACATGATTATACATATTTTTTCTCAAAAACGTATAGAAAATTTGGGGTGCGGCTTATAGAATTGATGGCGACTTAGACTCCAGAAAATACGGTAAAATCATTTTTAGATTTTGTACTCAGATAAGATATTCTGTAACATTTTGTACTTAGGGGCTTCCAAACTTCCCCATGTCTTTCACCATAAGTGTAAAGAAAAAAAAAGGTCATGATCTCAATTAACAAAGCAAACAAATGTTTTCCGCAGTTTTTCAATCTCTTTCCCTTAAGTAATCTAAGCTGCAGTGCAAGTAGGTGCCCTCTTTCGGGATTAAGATTCAACGCCTTTCGTAACACCGATTTCCAACCGATCACACTACGAACTAGTTACACAAGATTTATCCGAAATTTCGCAAGAATACTTATCATGTTCCCACTGGACTCAGTGAAACCGTGACCAGATTCTCAAAACCCTCAAATAAATAATTTTGATTCAAAAAATAACGTTATGGATTGAAATTAAATAATTACGAGTCACAAATTTATTTCAACAATCTATTTAGTTTTAGTTTGGCCTTGAAAATCATAATGGATCGAATAAATGCATTTTAATTTTTGAAATTTAATTTTTATGTTAAGAGGTTTCTTTTTATTTAAATTAGATTGACAGGATTACTATCAAATTGTTGTTATTCATTCGCTTAATTCCAACAGCCCATCAGAGCAACCAGAGGAATATTAGTTGTGGATATTTTTGATAATGGATTTCAAATATTAAAGAATTTTTTTTAGAAACAGTTATTGTAATTCTGGTTTCTTAGCCTTGCTTTTTTTCATAGACCTTTATTCGAGTAAAATGAAAGCAGCAGACTCTTTTTCCGACAGACCACTTTTCTTTAACTCTTCGCTTATGCATATGTTGCCGTAAAAGTGTGTATAATTCAGTTATTTTATAGAATAACTAGGTATTTCATTAAATAACTAGATTAGTCAGTTAAAGTATGTAATAGATGAAAAGTTTCATACTTTACCTAGTTATTCTATGAAATAACTAAGGATAGACCATTAAAATAAAAAAATTAAACAATTTCAAAGATATTTGTTGTAAATTATGGACCGGGTGGTCTGAGTGGGTGGAGCGTGGTTGACACCCCGCTCAGAACCCACATGGTCTATCTCGACAGAAACCATATGTAACGGATTCTGTCTCAGGGAATCCTGAACTTGACTTCAGCATAACTAGACATGCTGTTGTTTACTCCTACATTTTAAATCGGACTCGTAATTCTTGGCTTCGGCGTACTAGATTGCCGTTGTTTACTAGGATTTTTATCTTGAATATTAGAATTCTCTTTAGTTTCAGTCTAATTAATGTAATGATTTAATTTGTTAAAGATTGTTAAGTTTATTGCTGAAAGTTATTGTTACCAATAAATCCAGGAAAAGACAATTTTTAAGACTCCAAAAAAAAAAGAATATTATTATTATAATTATTTTATAACACCACACACACGAATCAGTATTTATTCCACAATATTTTATAAATTAATTGCTCCTAAATAGCTAAAATCTCTCGAAAAATACATTTTATCTCTTTTGCGGATGAATAATTGATAAATAATAAGGGAAAGCAGATAATTTATTATTGTTCATATTGCTAACATTAGTTAAATAGAAAGAGGAAAAAGAATATGTTGCAAAAATAGATTATATTTAAATATCATTAACAAAAATACATGCGGGGAAGAAAAACTGTTGCTTCATAAAAACATTATGTAAACTTTTTTAAACTAAAACGTAAGAGAATATTAATTTAAATTTTATGAGATACCTTTATTTTGCTTTTCATTATGTATTAGAGCGAGGATTGCTGTGATGACACTTTGGATTGCACTGCTTATTATTTTTGAAACAAGCCCACTTTTTACCATTACACATTTATTTTACACAAGAACTTTTTAAATCCTTGTTCAGTAGCGCAACTTTGAGCTGTTGCAACAGATCAAAGCGTTGTGTCAATATTTGTAGCTTCTTCAATGGAAATTAATTCTCTCTTACATATATTGAACTGAAATCTTGAGTACAATTTTTTTATTCGGCCATTTCTAGTTCCTAATCGGAAAAATCATTCCTAAAGCAGCAAGAACCGGTTTAAAGATCTTTCGAGTGCGGTATTTCATGCTTTAACGATCAAGTAATCGTTATTCTATAGAATACCTAGTTAACTCGTGCGTAGAATTCAATAATTTTATATACTTTAACTGACTTGTCTAGTTATTTCATGAAATACCTAGTTATTCTATGAAATAAAGGATTTCATACTTTAACGGTAACACATACATAGAATATATCTAAGTGCATAAAATAAAATTTTTGACGTACGATCAGTTAATGTCCATGAAATAAAATAATAAAAACAAGATATAGACTTCGTTCTTAATACACTAAATTAAACATAAACAATAACTCCTAACACTAACTTAATAACAATCCTAAATAACAATGCTCTTATAAATTCTATCCCTAGAGATTTGTAATAAAACTTTATTTGCAGAAATTATATGCCAATACGAATAAAATAATATTCGGTACTTACGAATTATACTGTCGGCCCCTTCCGCCAAGTCAAAACAGATCGCCAATTAAAAAAATATCACCAAATGCTGTCATTGTTATTATTATTGTGTTCAAGTATATGCAAGAACGATTTCCACTACCGGCTGAATATTGCGGCATTTGGTGGCGTCAATTGATTTGAGGAAATTGGTCAACGGTATAGTACGTAAGCACCTAATATTCTTATTCTTTATATTATATAAATAATGAAACACACATATACTATATTCTTGATGATATATATGTGGGAATCTAACCGAAATCTTCAAAAAGTTAGATTCTTCAGATAGCGGGGTTTTTATTTGGCGGGGTATCTAGGGGTTCTTACGATGTATGGGTTAACTTTGAAAAATAGAATAGACAACATAGTTTAAAGAAACTAAATAATTTATTACGAGTTATAGGAGAGTATTTACAGGGGAATATTTACAAAATAGAAATTAGAACACACATGCAGACATTTAAAAGTATAGGAAAGATAGTTCATTCCTTCTGAGAGGACGTTAGAGATTAAATAAAACTCATTATGCGATGGGATCGCTTGATGATATATATGACTAATGCTAGTTCAATATAATCAATTTCCTCATAATTAAAAAACAACAACTCTTAACTGGAGCAGACGTCCCAGGCAAAGACATTTTAAATTCAGCTATTTTAAAAATATTGCAAAATGATATATCAGTCTTTTAAATTATTTTAAGAATCGCTTTTTACGTCTCTTCAATATAGTGCTGTTTTTTTTTTCAGAACTTGAAACACAACGTACTCTTTTGTTTTGAATTAACCTGGCACAACTATTACCGTTCATCAAATAAATCCTTAAAACGCATTCAATTTTTTAAAATTTTGTTAACTACTTTTGCTCTCTCTTCTAAGTCAAACTTGTCAAGTTCATCAAACTAAGTTAACGTTATCAAAACTGATTGTCCACACCTCTGAGTATTGGATATTAGAATTGTTGTGTCTATTCTTGAGAAAATTTTTTATTCCTGAATACCATTATTTTCTTTTAGAATGTATTGCAATTCTTTGGCAGAAGATGGTATAAATTCGACAGTTTTCCTTCCTGTGAAGTTGAAAAATTTATTCTAAATATACCCGAAATATTTCTGTTGTCGTGGTAAAATCACCTTCCAATTTTAAAACTTAACCTTCTTTATTAAATATGCCTTTTGTAACAAAATGTTTAAAAACGTAATGTCGAACATATATGTCTAAAATTTTTTAAAAATATTCTCGCGCCATGGAATTTTCAAAATCTTGGACAGTACTAAAAGACCAGAACTTATTCCTGGACGTATGATAAGCCTATATATATGTATTCTGATTTTTCCGTCATTGTGATATATAACCCTGCATTTTATAGTTGAAAATAAAATTTACTGGATCTGGGTCAAAAGAAAATTCTTGAGGTTGCATCAAGATAGTGGAAATATTGAGGCTAGCGGAGGCTCAGCGTATAAATGTTCACCTTGATACGTATTTACTAATTGTGTAGATTCTGAAACTATGTTTTTAATTCTATTGCGCTCTTCTACATTTTCTTCTGTTTTTGCCAAAATCACGTCCATGTGACTGGATTTCTTAATTATAACGCTTGGAAACTGATAAAAATCACGTCTCCAAGATTTCGTGGCTTTTGTTTATATTTTGTTAATTTTTAATTCTCTTCTTCTGATTTCGGTTCCAGATGATTTAAGTGGAGTCAATTTCTTTCGCGAAAAATTATATTTTAATTACGAATATGGGCAGTAAAACAGACCCCTACGTAATCACGCAACTATCCATGATAAAATTATAGTTTAAAAAAAACTAAAAAACACCTTTTTTTTAGTTAATCGAAATGAGTTGCAACTTAATCTTTTAGTCGCCAAATCTGGAAATAGGATCTGAAATTAGTCGCCAGATGCGGGATGGGATCTGAAAATGGGAAATCGTTGATCTTGATGATCCTGATCAGGACGACAGAACAAAATTTTAAAATTGTTGTATTGTCATCGGTCCTGGACAAGTGAGCGAAATTTGAATTAATCTAACCTTTTAAAGTGGGTAAAAATATTGAGTTCAAAAGTTCCGTTACATACAAGTGAATCTTATAAAAGAGTGTTAAAAAATTAAAAAGGATAAATTCGAAAACGCTACTTTAAATCTGAGCTAGTTTAAATTTAATTAACCAAAATCAAAATAGACTAACACGCGCTAGCTTCTTTAAAACGTCACAATTTCTTAAGGCAAAACGTCACTTTAAATTCAATGTAGTGTTCGAATTTACAGAGAACTTACTGATATATAAAGAGAGTTCGTAAGAGATTCGCGCGTATTTTAAATAAAAAGAGCAAATCAGTCAAAATTGAAAAACTTGGTGATTGTAAATATTTTTTTTATTGAGAACATTTATAAATTACACATGGTATCACATGGGGACTTACAGAACAAAGCATGAAGCACACATCACAAAGGAAGAAGGAATTTAAAGTCAAGAAGGATTACAATACAAACATCCATGCCTTCTCCGGGATTCGAACCCAGGCCCTACGGTACCGCAGTCAATGTCACTAATCACTATACCGGATGAGTAGCATTGTAAATGCTTGGGATCTTTTTTTTCTTCTTTTTTTTGACTGCTGCATCAAGTAGTTCAAAAGTCGGTAAGGCCCTTTGAGAAACGCGTGAGAGTTGGTTTTATGGGAAATGGCCCTGATCCCAGCCTCTTACTTTACATAGTGAGCATAAATTTATCAAATACTCCCCGTTATTTTAACGGAGAACTGATTCAAATTTGTTATTGCTAAAAGAAAATAATTTTATCTCTGTATTTCACTTTTTTTAAAATAGAAAAACGTTAACAAATACATTTGTAGCACTCTCCCCCCCTCCTGGTTTACCCTGTGACCCGGCTAAAGGTGTTGGAGGAAGTGAAGGACGATTCGACATGATAATTTCTAATTATTTATTCAGCACTTTAAATTAACTCAGAAAAACAAATAAATCAGATTAAATAAAATGTTTCCAGGTAGAAAGCAGAGGTTAAAGTGACGAGAGTTGCGTATTCGAAGAATACTTCTAATAATTTGATCCACTTTTATTAATTAATCTTCTATTTTAATATTTGCTTTAAATTGTAGTTGTGTGACTAATCGTCACTTGAATCTCTTTAGTAAATAAAATATCAAAACGTACTATAAATGCGACTAATACCTGAACTGTAGATAGTCTTATCTTCTAATGCTTAACCCTTCAATCTCTTGATAACTTCCATTAACTAGCAGTTTACCACTATATAACTATCTATCTCTTTATAACTCTAACTTTCTGTCTCTTTTCTCTCACACTCACTTATTAACGCTCTTCCATATATCTCTCCAACTTATATCTCGCTTTAACTAACTTTTTGCAAGCAAACCTGAACTACATATAACATACTTAATCTGCATATCACGGTTTCTTCTTCAGAAAAGGATTGCTGATTTTCATACCCCAAAGATTTCCCCAGAGGTTAATTGAAGAACGCGTATAGATCAATCGCACATTTAAAATTCCAAAGTCAAAATATCTATTAAAACTTATTAATCTGATATACATAAATATTTTTTGAAACATGAGTTTCATCTTTTAAAATCAATGAAAAAGTCAAAGAAAAGAAAAGGAAACAAAAAATTCATTTTATGTTAACAAAAAAAATTCATTTTATGTTAACAAAAAATAAATTCATTTTATGTTAACAAAATAAATTTCTCTTCCCTAAGTTGAGTACTTAAATTGGCTTCGTAGATATCTGAAGAGTGCTGGTGTTAAGCAACTGGAAAGTATTAAAATATTTTCTGACCTTTTTTTCAGTAACATTTAAGTTCTAATTTCGTATATAAAAAGTATTTGCAAATAAATATTGGCAATTAGAAGACAGACAACATAATTATGATAAGAAAATCATCTAAATGATAAAAAGTTTAAGTCGCTGAATATCACATTTGTATTTTTTGTTTGATTTTTAATTGAATATTAGTTTTGTAGATTATATTTATGCCAACTAAAAAAAGAGCTTACTTTTAATATTTACCAGAGAAACCTTTCAGTGAGCAGAAAATGTTAACCAAAAATATAAATAATGAATTTTTAACATTAAAAAAATTATATAATAAATAAAAAACATATTAAATAAAGAAAAACGTCATAAATCATTTGTTAGGAAACCGGTAAATAACTCTAACAAACAACCTAGGAAAATTATTTTTTTAGGTGGATAAGCAATAATCAGAAATAAGTTTTTAAAAAGTACACCAGTTATTGTTAGGTGGGTTTATATATTTCAAATCCCCCCCCCTTAGGAATGTTAAATAATAAGTAATGGTTTTGTCAACTGTATATACATTTGTATAAGAATCCTTTGAATTTTCGATTAGATATATGACCTCAATATTTTGAATGGCTGTCAATTTTACTGTTATCAAGATAAATAACATATATTAATGAAACAACGGAATAAATGACAATAAACAAGCAGAGTTACTTGGGTGTGATGTTTATGATCTATCAAAATGGTAATGTTTTTACTTAAAAGATTGATCTATTTATGAAAACAAGTTTTAATGACAGGTAATTGTTGATACAAATAAGCTGATCGATCTCGGAAATTAGTTCAAAAAATAACTTTAACTTCTTTAAAAAAATATTTATATCAGAGTCAGGAAAATGGAGAATATTTTTAAATGATTCATTTCCTAGTATTTAAATACAATTTTTAATTATTAATAGTACATCAATTTTACTGCAGAGAAAATTGATTAATTAATTAAAAATCAATACACTAAGAAAAAAAGATTTGTACAAAGCGTCCATGAATATAAAGTAATAAATATCAATAGCTAATTGATTAACAAATTTATATTTATTGTATAAAATGTTGAAATTTGTATGTGTATTATACTTGGGCAACTTTAAAAGATAACAAGTTTATCTGTATATTAACAATGTTTGAATTTTACAATGTTTATACTACCTCTGACAATAAAGTTCGGTGAATAGTCCTGTAACATTAACATTATCCTGAAATATTAACGAAAGTTGCCTTGCTGGCCTTCGAAATAGTCACCTCTCATAACTATGAACTGCTGAGATCTTCTATACATGTTCTGGAAACTTTGCAAGAAGTCGTCTTCTGAGATGGAATTCAAAAGCCACGTTTCGTTTCGTTGGATACCAGAAATATCGGTAAATCTCTTTCCTTTCATATCGAGTTTGAGTTGTGAAAATAGGAAGAAGTCTGGAGGATTGAGATCTCGCGAGAAAGGTGGATGTTCAATTTGCACCCCCTCCCCTTTTTTGCCAGGAACTGTTTGACTATATTGGTTGTGTGATGGTGAGCATTGTCGTGAACAAATAACCATAAACCTTGCGCGTACTGCGGTCGTACCCTGCGTAGACGTTCCATGAAACGGGTCAAAATTTCAATGTACTTTGCAGCATTCATCGTCCAGCTATCATGCTGCACAGTTAATCAACGATTTTTCGTGATTAATTTACTCACTTTCTCAATGGTTTCGTTACTGATAGAGGTCACCGGTTTCCTACTCCGGGTTTCGTCAGAAACACTTTCTCGGCCTTCTCGAAAACGGACGAACCACTTGTACACCCACTTCATGCAAAGTGCTTGATCTTCATAAACACGTAGCAGCATCGCATAAGCTTGTGTCTTGCCAAGCTTAAAACAAAACTTTACATTTATCTTTCGTTTCTTCATTTCTTGTTCTCAGTTAAGAACCAACACACTGAACAAACACTTTGTAAAACAAGTCTTACATGAAACACAATCGACGCTCAACTGAACAACGGCGGGGGCAGAGGGTCAACACCTAACGCTACTCATGTGCACCATTTTGTTTCTCCAGCGTTTCCAGATTGACCGTTCTGACTTCATCCACTGAAATTTATTGTTAGAGGTTGTATATGAAATAACAATTACTTATGAACTGTTGAAGTAATAACTTTTTACTTATTGACTATGATTTATTTCGTTTTTTTGGAGAGGGAGGAAGGAGGGCAGAGGCGTACATAAGAGGTGGGCTTGAGATCAAACTCTCCTCCTCCATAGACCAGCAAATTTTAAACTTTTTCCAAAGAGATTACCTCTCGCCGCTTACGTAAATATGTTTTTAGAATGTAACCCCCTCCAATGAGAGAGGTCTCTGTGCGACACTAGAGAAGGGAGAGGATGAATGTTTAAAGATGACTAGCCATTTACATCGGTGGTGTAAGAAAATTACCAAAACTTTCAAAACTCTTATAGAAATTGTTTTCTGATTTAATGAACTCTTATGTTAAGGTGACAAGTTTTCTTACAATGAAAAGGAGGACGAAAAATTCAAGAAAAACTTACAACGTAAATATATGAAACATTTTATTAATTCAAACAAAATCACACTAATTATGCTTACATTCATTTTAATTATTTACTTGAACGAGTACTTTTCAATTGAAAGAATTTTTTGTGTCATTATATCATTCTTTCTAATGTATCGTAAATTTCGGAGCAGGAAATATCCTTAACACATTGAATTTTACAGTAAGTACTGCAGCAAAAGTATCAATATACAATCTTGATTTTTCACTTGTCCAAAATTCACAACCAATTGAAAAAAATCTTTCCAATTGCTGCATTAGTTCCAGGCAGCACAACGTAAATTCAACTAGAATAACTAAATTTTCTTATGGGATGAGTTCATTTTCTTCAAAAAGGTTAAGTGTTTCCACCCATCTTTCATCAATTTCCCATGTTGTTTTTCCCACTGTTCTAATTTATCAGAATTTAAATATACATTCAGTCTTCTAATTTCTTCAAACAGATAATTGTCATCTATTTTAATAATAGGCATTTCTTTCAATAAAAACTCAACAAAGTTTTCTGTGTCGGCAAAATTTTCTTGCGATGAGGTCAAAAAACACTATTATATCCAGTAATATTTGTTTCAGACTATTCTTCGACACATTGGAAACATGCTGGTTTATCTCTAGATACAGAGATAAACGTATCAGTTTTAAAATATTGAAAAGGTGGACAAGTAGGTGGACACTTTTCGAGCAAAGACAGAACCAAAAAAAAAATGGACTGTCCTCCCTAAAGGAGGACGATTGGTCACCTTACTAATGTAAAGGAATTATTTACTGTATTTACATCTCTAATTTATGTAATTTAGATTTTTGGTATTGGAAGCATTTTAAAAACATTGGTTTATTTAATTAATAATAATTGTATTAAAAATGGAGAGGAAAAATACTGTTGTTTATGCTACCTGATCGACAGTAACATCATATCAAAGTCCACGAAATTCATCGCGGCTAAGGGCTAGAATTTTATGCCTGTCGTTAGCCTAAGCTTTGGACCCCCATGAAGGTGACAATACGATTTTGGTCGGTACAACACGACAGAGGGCGACACCATTCGGACCCACTGATTTAACGAGCACGTACCCCGTGTGTACTCGGCCGGCATTTGGTGGCATCGAACCCAGGCCTTCCGGTCTGGAGTCTGATGCTCTAACCTCTAGGCTACCCACGGCCATCGGAAAAATACTTAATCCAGCTATCTACATAAAAACGGTTATTTGTATCAAATGCTCATTATTATGCAATTATTATATTATTCAAAACCCACAATAGGATGATCACTACACTACACATATAATTTATGTTTTTAAAAAAAATTAAAGGTAAGATTTATTACCTCAATCCATCAATCAATGTCATGTCAAAAGATGATTACATGGCGTAATAACATTAATAAAAATTCGAGGTAATCAACTCACTGAACATTGATTACTTACAATTTTTGTTTGAAAAAAAAAAAACTTGAAACAGCATAAGTTATTTTTTTTTTACTCTTCTATTTGCACTTCGGCAAATGGTGTAATTACATCATTTGCACTTGATGGACACATGTACAAATGTCGGTCTAATAAAAAGTAATGAAATCAAAGTTTACGGGGTTAAGGCTAACGGCAAGTGTGTTTTAGTTCTCGGATATACTTATTATCTAGTCATTCTTCTTTAGATTATCATTGAATAAGTATCTAGAGATACATTTTAAGTTTGGAGAACAACTAATAATGAAATAAATATGAATTAAAATCGTTTTAGTATTTAATATTTCCAATTTATTACTATTAATACGATTATGATTAACTAAAAGAAAATATCAAGCGCAACTAACTTATAAATAGCAATTTTAATTTATCGAAGAAAACATTCCAAAGTGTTTAGCTTGTTAAGAATTGAAATAGTTATTTTTTTTTTACCAGTACCGTATATAACGCGCGCCTATACTTTCAAAGTGCAATTTTTTTAGTTTTTAGGTATATTAGCTGTGTGTGTGCACCCCCTTTTTTACGAAAAAACGCGAATAGACGTGCGTAATGCTTTTATGTTTAAAAGTCCTCTATTTAAGATATTATTAAAAACTTTAGAAAAAAAAACCAGTATATTTTTAGAACTACAAAAAACAGTAGTTCTATTTTTTAGTAGAAGTCTAATTTTTTTCTATTCTCATTTTTTTTACTTTTTTTTATTTTTAAAGCTTTTAAATTTTATACCCGGTGTATAATGCGCACCTGTAAATTTCGATCTTATTTTTTGTGTTAAAAGTGCGTGTTATACGCCGGATTTTACGGTAATTTACAAACCTCAAACCTGAGAGATATAACAAAAATTAACTTCTGCTCGAAGTCAACTCGTATAATTAAGTGGCTCGGGATGATGGAAAATGACTCTGAACCCAAATTCATCGCAATCTAAAGGCGGTATCACACGTGCATTTTTTTGGCCCAACTTTTCGCCGAATCTAGGGGGGAAAGGTTACCGTAAACAAAACGACATGCTCTGACATCAGCTACGTTCTTTCTCCACATTGCAACATTACTCGCTGATTTTTCTGCTTCGAAAACGACCATCCAATATTATTTCTTTTATTTCGCTCGCGCTTTTATTTATGAGGATAAACAGAAATGGAGCATCATTCTGTTTAAAATATTATACGCCGTTAAAATAATGTACATCATTAAAATATATTACGCCATATTTGATGCGAAGCTACCACCGTTACCATCATCTTGTTTATGACGTAGGGCGCCGAAGAACCCCATTGGCTGGAATTTCAAGCAACTTTCATTTAGAGCAACTTTCTCCGTTCACTGGCAAAAAGTTGTTCCAAAGCCATTGCTATGGCAACGGAGTAAAAATTGCACGAATTGGAACAAAAATTGCACCAAACGTGTACGTGTGATAAGGCCTTTAGTAAAATCAGACTAGGAATGAAGATTTGTTAAATTTTTTTGTGTCAAAAGAAAAAGTGCAATTTTTCTCACTTATTCACATAATTAATTAATGTCTTAAGATTTCATTATATATCAATGTAGACGCTATCTTCTTTTAGCATATTTGCATAGACAATTTCATAAAATAGACGTGGTGTCGTTGTGGAAGTAGAAGGGTGTATAAAAATAAAACAAAATTTAATCAGTTTAAATTCATGCTTAAAAAAAATAATGAATTTCACAAACTCAGTAAAGTTTTCCCCGTGACCTTTTACTGATCCCTTAGGGGCAATATTTCCAATTTTTTTTTTTTTTTTTTTTATTTAAGAACCTCTTTCTGCAAAAGAAACGTGATTTATGTAAAGCAGAACTACTATATAAAGTTAAGGGAATTGAATTCGCAAGAGAGAAAAATCTAAGATAACAATTGGACATATTATTAAATCAAATTAGAGTTTACATTTGAATCGTAAGTGTATTCAGAAAAACGGATTAGGAGCCCAGTCGTGTGAGTTCAAGGAATCCAACTGAGTATCTGCACACACACACATTTAAGGATAAAAAAAAAGTAACTTTTTTACTATAAATATTTAGAGTAGACTAAAACTAACTCTCTTCCCATTAGCTTCATTAAAAGGTGATAGTAATTGAAAGGTTACGAAATAAAAGTTTTTTTTTTAATGATGGCTTTCTCATTCCACTTACCCTCACATTAAGGCGAGAGTAGGTTCGCTATAACTCTAACTTAGAATGATGCTAATACAAAGTTAATGATTTAATTGACATTGTGTAATCGGATATTTGATGGTCTACTGGACATAGACCTTGACTCACACGAGGGGTCAAGCTCACTAAAGGAGTTTGAGCTAAAACCGACTCATAGCGTCATATGACGAGGAGGACATTTGGACAGACTAAACATTTTCTAAATTTTTTCACTTTGTTCTGTTGACGAATAGTTGTATAAAATAAATAGTAAAATTTCTATTGTCTTACCCGACTCCATCATGAAGCACGCGACCTTTATTGTTAAGTATTTGAGTACCGTAAAATCCGGCGTATAACACGCGCACTTTTATCACAAAAAATAAGATCGAAATTTATGGGAGCGCATTATACGCTGGATAGAATAATGATAGCCTTAAAAGTTTAAAAAAAATAATGAGCATAAAAAAATTAGACTTTTACATATATCGAAAATTGTTTATTTTAAATAAATGACTACATTATGAACTTCAATAGTTTTAATTCTAGAAGTACTCTATTTTTTTCAAAAGCCTAGTCTAAAATCTCGAATAAATGACTAAAAAACGTAGGATCACTACAAACGTACATTTCAGGTATTTATGAAAAAAGGGGATGCGCGTTATGCGGTGAATTTATCGCTGTTTTTTTAAAGCAAAATTATATAATTACTAAGATAATGTGCTCTAGTTTTTGTAAAAATTCAAATATTTCTTATCCTGAAGGTCATTTCAAAAATAAATAACACATCAGAACTGAAAATATGTTCATAAACTTTTGGTACAGAGTAGTCCCCGTTTATGTTATTTTGTTGCAACTTTTTACCAATTATTTTCCCCCATCTTAGAAATAATAATTTCTTTTTCTCTTCCTATATATATAATTTTAGCATATTTTATTAAAATGTACTAAACAAATTTGAAAACTATCTATATCTCCATTTTTTTTAAAAAAGTTGTCGCAAGTAGTCGGATACCTTAAATTTATTGTCAAAGTGCTTATAACCACATCCCAAACTTACTTGGTATCTTCATCGTCAGACGGATCACACAAACTCCTCAAACATTTCCCCTCAGGAACTCCCTTTTCTTCACAGCATCTGGTGATATTGGGCAAGTGGGCGAAATAAGTCTCTGAAGAATTGGAGGCAGTTGCATCGCTTTCGTCTGGTGAGGCTAACGTCAGAGCACGAGCAGCTGGCGTTGGCAAACTGCTTCCATGCGAGTTTTCTGAAATGATCTGCACTTCATACATGGTCACAGGAAGCAAACCACTCGCTACATAGCTAGTCTTGTTGCCGTCAACCTGGAATATGAAAATCAATGTGAATCTCGATCGGTAAATATTTTGAAATATTGTCTTATATGGTGTATGTGTGACATTATACTGAGTAAAAGAGATGCTATCAGAGTAGGCCTTTTTCAACATTATTGATGTTGTTTGTTATTTTGTGACATTTCACGATAAGCTAACAAATAATACATTATTATCTATTTACATTATTTTTATTTACTCTCATTATTATTAAAAATTAATACAGGTAATTCCAAAGATCTGGATCTATTTTAATGAAAATTGTTTAATTTCTTTTATAAAATTTGTTGATAGAGAGATTGATGAGGGTTGTGATACACTATAAAATTTAGTGTTTAATCTTGGATTTACATAAAGTTATACATTGCAAAGATACATATTTCTTACGCTTAAAACATGGACGAATTTTAAGCATAATTTAAGCACATTATTTTTTAAATATAAAACATGGAACAAGTATAAAATGGCAACGACAAGGTTATCGAATTAATTATTACTTAATGTTCTAAATAGAATATACACAGCGAAAAACACTATGAGCCAAATTTTATTTTGATTTGGTTGTTTTTTTAGTAACTCTTAAATGCACGACTTTTTGTTTTAAGTCCTAAAAATCTTTTTTATAAAAAAAAGTCATTGGTTACGTAATACATAAATAAAAAAGTTTCACATCATGATATTGAGTGTTTATTTTGATAAAAGTTGTATATAGACATTTGGCAACATGCAGTTTTTCCCAAAAATCTGGCATATATCCAATAAAATTTTCAAATGCAAAATCAAACATGTTGTTGTTGCTTATGCCACCCATCTGACGTAGTCAGATCGAGGCCCACGAAATTCATCGGGGCAACTGGCTAGAACTACGCCTGTCGTTAGCCGAAGCTTCAAGCCCCCATGAAGGTGACAGTACGATTTTGTTCGGTACAACACGATAGATGGTGACACCATTCGGACCCACTGATTTAACGAGCACGTACTCCGTGTGTACTCGGAGGGTATTTGGTGGCATCGAACCCAGGCCTTCCGGTCTGAAGTCCGATGCTCTAACCACTAGGCTACCCACGGCCTCATTGATAGCCTAATTGTCAGTAGATGAGAAGTCATTTTTTCCAAGTAGATAAATCACTCCTTTATAAGAAACTCGAAAACAGAATACTTCTTTCCAAGTAGCATAGTAAACTTTATCACTCTCCGTATTCAAATGTCAAACATATATACAGTGGAGTCTCGATCATTCGAAGTTGGAGGGACCAATGAAACACTTCGTATTATCGAGTTCGAATCATCAAGATGGTGGGAAAAATCTCCCAAAATACACGAAGAGAAATTTTTATCTACCACATTTAAATTTGCTACTATGTAATAAAACAACAATTGTACATGTGTGTATAAAATTATTTTAAAGTGTTTTTAAAAAGTACATATTATGTGTATACAGTATAAATATTATACAGAAAGTAAAAGTCCTGTATTAAAAGAATACATTTATGTATTAAAAACAATTATTAAAGGAATACATACTGTACATAATTAATCTTTTGACGAAAAATCTGTTTAATCTGTTATCGGTTCCCTCAGACACTGTCCCCAACACTATTGGTTCTTCAAGGCAAGGTCCAGTCCGGCCCATGCCCTGAGTGAGTGAGTGAATATTAACGTCGCACTGTTCAGATACACGGGGGCTTTGGGCGACGGAACTCGTAATTTTGAACCATGATCAAGTGACGCTGACGACACATGACCTGGCACCCCCCTCTCCTAACTACCACACCACACCAACGGAAAGACGTTTGAGCTCTCGACAGATTTTACGTGCATCGCGCCCCTACACGGCGGGTCTTCAGTCTTACTGGGCTCGAACTCATCACACACCAGCCGTGATCCGATATCTTGACCACTTGGCTACCGCGGTCACCATGATTTGAAGGAAAAAGTTGCCTATTTGGTTTAGTGGCACTTTAGCTTCTGTCAGAGTTATCGCAGTCATCTCTGATGGTCAGGACAGACAAGCAGAATAATCTAACACAAAACGTATTAAGCTCCAACAAATAGAGCCAATAATTGGTCATTCAAGACTCAAAGGTCGGCAACCGTCTAACTGTGTTTGCCACCCTGAATCATAATGCCAACCAATCTGCCAATATGATTCAAGGAGCCAGAAAATATTTGAAACAATTCGATTGTATTGCATGTACAGTGACGAGATAGAGAACAAAATACAGATTTAAAGTTTTATCATACATTAATTCTGAATAATTTAATAATACTTATATTAACAAAAAAACATAATAAATAGCATAAAATATAACTATTCATTCAACATAAACAAAAAGTTAAAATTAGTGAGTGAGTGAGGAGTGAAAATTAACGTCGCACTGTTCAGCTACACGAGGGCTTTTGGCGACGGACCTCGTAATTTTGAACCATGGTCAAGTGACGAGGACGACATCTGAGCTGGCACCCCCTCTCATAACTACCACACCACACGAACGGGAGCACGTTTGGGCTCTCGACAGATTTAACATGCATTGCTCCCCTACGCGGTGCATCCTTAGTGGTACTGGGCTCGAACTCATGACATGCCAGCCACGATCGAATACCTTGACCACTAGGCTACCGTTACCCCCCCCCATGCCCTATTCGGTGCCACATGCCATAAATCACATGGATGAATCTTAGATCGTCATGTCCCTCCCACGCAAAATACACAATCCAACGCATATCTTCTTCACAATAGTGGATCATCCTTTCAGAACACATATGTAGCAAGGGTACGTGTTAAACGAAAGATATGGACGGCGTCAAGTGCGGCAACAAGTGCGTCCGGTCTATTGTCCACTTAAAGATCGAAAGCAATACAAGTATCTTTTTGCTTGATCAACCGGGAAACACAAAGAATGGATGGAAGACAAATGGTCATCAAAGGGACTACGTTGCTGGGGAGACACGTAGAGACAATACAACACAACACAAAACATATAAGTTCCAACCTGTTAGCTACAGGATTCTACATGATAATGAGTGCTCGAATTGTCGAGAGCTATGTAAAATAATTTCGAATTATCCCGTGATGTAGTCAGGCCAGCAGTATATTTTACTTTGAAATATTGATTGTAGCAAAAACGCATTGTTTTAGTTCGAAATATCAAGAGTTTTTCTAGGGGCTGAGCATATACTTCGAATTGGGGAGAGATTCGTATTATCGAAGATTTGAACTAGCGAGAGTCGACTGTATATAACTCTACACGCCAAGAAGCAATATCTTTTTTCTTTCACACGTGATTTATTGTCTATGGTTATCAACAAGCGTTCATAAACGTACACACTCAGGTTTTTGAATAATATTAAGTGGGACTGGAATGTAGATAATTTGGTAGCAAAATGCATTTAAGGGTTAATATCGTACTTTGAAGCTACTCGAAAGCTATTGGCAACGGACCTCATAATTTCTAACCTCCGTCTAGTGATGAAAATAATACCTGAGCTAGCAGCCCGCTCTCTAAAATTCCACATCACACCAACATGAGAAGTGGCCGTGGTCACCTAGTGTTATGGTTACGAAATCATGACCAATGTGTCATGTGTTCGAATCCGAGAGCCACTGAATATCAGCCACGCAGAGGGGCTGATGCACGTTAAATTTGTCGAGGATTAAAGTCTTTCCGCTGGCATGGTGTGGTAGTTTGGAGAGGGAGGGTGTGTCAGCTCAGGTGTAATCCTCGCCACTTGATCGAGGTTCAAAATTACGAGGTCTGTCGCCAACAGTCCTAGTGTTGCTTTATAGTGCGACGTTAACTTTCACTCACTATTGAACTTTGACAGAATTAACGAGTGTCAGTCCCTCTATACCAGCAGTGGCGTAACGTACACCCCCGCAACCCCCCCATTGCGAGGGGCACAGGATTCTAGGAGGCCCAAAGTCTGACTGACACCAGATACTTGTTAAGATCCTTTGTAAGATCCGGGTTTGGTACACAAAACCTGACTTTGCACAGGGGGGGGGGCTAATATTCTCCGTTACGCCACGGTATACCAGGGATTCTTAAACTGTATTCCTTGGCCCTTGGGGTCTCCAGCGCTTTTCTAGGGGCTCCGTGGAGCCTCTCATATAATGTTCCCTCCCACAGATACTGAAAGGCCTCTTTGAAAAATTGAAAGCCGTAACATCCTAGACTAGACCACTAAAAATTGCCCTACCTGTACTAGAACGTGTTGTTGTTGCTTATAATGCCACCTGATCTTGACTGTGTCAGATCCAGTCCCCCGAAATTTATCATGGCGATGGGTTAAATGTACGCCTGTCATTAGCCGCAGCCTTGAGCACCATTCAGGTGACAGTACGATTTAGCTCGGTTCCACCCCAATTTTGAGAGAGAACACTCTGAGGTCTCCTACCTCTCTTCCCTTCCACCAACCTCACGAGAGAACTTGTGGCTCGATGGCTATTTAGAGTACCCCCCCCCCCTGCCGCGAAGGCTCTATACATTTACAAAATTCCCTGCCTTCTCCGGGATTCAAACCCAGGCTCTACGGCACAGCAGTCAGCGTCGTTTATCACTATACTGGATGGGCGACACTAGAACATTATTTCTCGATCAAGAATATCAATGTTGGGTGTTAAAAATCTTGGAGGTTTGCGATGTTAGGCTGATACATAAAAGGGGGAGGGGCGTGACTTAAGAGCCGCTGCTTAATACAATAGGTCTTCAATGAAGCCAGGATAAGAATACACGATTCGACAACGCCAAGCATGAATTCACGACTATAGCCACTGCTACTACGAGCCGACGATGTGCCTAGTGCCTAATGAGTTGTATTAGTCTTTGTAATTGAAATTAAATGATGTTTTACTTATTACATACCCGGCATCAATTCAGTTCCTACGCTTATTAGGGGTTGTCTTCATGGTGTGTGATGATTCAAAAAGAAGTTAATATATTTACAGCATAATTTAGATTAAATTGTCTCTTACTGATTTCAGCAATAGTATCAATTTTTATTTGTAAAACACGTAAAGATAATAATAAACAATCTTTTTTTCCCAAAAAATCCACATTAACACTTTTTTTCCGGTTGAAATTATTTAGAGGCAGAGATTTTTAAACTTCCGATCGCCGCGGCCCTTCCTTTTTGTATCAACCAGACTTCGCGGACCCTCACACAAGCCCTTCAATGACTCCCAACACATGGTTGGATGATTTAAAGGTTCCTCAACAATCCTAAGACTGTCTCTGCGACTTAAACTGACATTTTTAACACTTTTTTTACCCCGTTTCTACTATTTTTTGAAAATGTTACGTTGCACTAATGGCGACGTGGTTGCAAGCAATAAAAAAACTGAATTCATATTCTTGATCGAAATACATGTTTTAGAAGTTTTTTCATTGGAAGCAATTTGGAGATCTAGCCTATTATGGTGCAGATTTCAATTTTTCCACGAGGTCTTTCAGTCTGTAAAAGCCGGAAATCTTAATTTCAAACTAGAGACCTTCGCGGAACCGCTAGAAAAGCACTGATGATCCCCAGGGGTCCGCGGACCACAGTTTGACCACAGCATTTTTCTCAGTGTCTTAATAACGAAAAATAAAAAATTGAAAGAAACAAAAAATATTCTTTGATTTAATCATTCAAAATGCATTTCTGAAAACACATTTTAGAAGTTTAAATTGCTTCTAAAATAGTTAAGCGCTTCCTCTTTGTGATTTATGTTCCTGATAAAAGTAAGTTTTTTTAATAGATATGTTTTATTTAGGAGTTAATACTAAAAACTAAAAAAAATGACACATCTTTAAGTTATCTCATTAATTAAGCATACTGATTACTAATTTTCTTAAAAAATCCGCATGTGATGACAAATGAATAATTGTTTCAGCATTCAACGTATTTGATTTATTAAAAATTACAAGAAACTGAAAACCGTGAAATATATTGCGCACTGTGATTTATTGTTTGCTCATATATTCATCCGTAAGTAGACTTTGCACGTACTTGCGAATTATTCATTTTCCCCGCGCGCGCGAGTATACATTTTTTAAAAAATAGAAACGACTTCTGATTATAGCTGGATATAAAGATTATACAAATAAAAAACTATATGAATGGGCGTTTAAGCATACTATATTTGCTTTCTCGCCAGCTGTTGATTTATTCTATAATATTAGAGGGCAACGCTTACTTGCAAAAAAATAAATAAATAAACCCTTTAATTTATAAATAACTTTAAGCAATATATGCAGTCGGACTCCGATTTACCGAACTCCTACTCAATGAATTTTCCTTTAAAATGAAGGAATAAAATCTGTATTTAAAGAATAATAAATTTCAAAGTAACAAATTGTTTTAAAAGCCCCCCCCCCAAAAAAAAAGAAAAAAAAGAGAGAAGGTTTTTGTTTGAATTTCTTTTTTAAATGACATTCATTCATGCTTTTAATGATTAAGTTAGATTTGATGGATGGACTATCTGTCCAACTGATATTGAAGAAACAGCGATGGGCGGAGCCGATGAATAGCGAGATTCTGATGCAGAAATCAATTATGAAATTCCTATAAAAACTGTTAATGCTTTATATTGTTGGAAACTGGGAAAACATACCTCAGGCAGCAGGATGTAGATGACGCTGTGTATTTTCTTCTCTGCATAAAATCGGGGGGAAAAAACCCCTTTCGAATCAAGAATCAAACAGATTTTAAAACGTGTGTGGTCAGTATTTTAAAAATTTTCAATTAACTGTTGCGAATAATTCACTAATGCAGTAGAACGTCGTTTATCCTAATCACGAACGAGAATTTTTCACGAATATGTTCACGAACGAGAATTTTTTAATTGTTTTATGTGTTGGACACATTCAAATTCTGTTTGTTCGTGAATTCAAAATAAAAACAAACAATAAAACGAATCTGACAATACACATCCGTAAATTAAAATGGTAGAAACCTGCCTTTGAATACATATTTTAAAGTGTCATGTTCCTCAATGAAAAGGCACGTTTTTTTCATAAGCTAATCGGTTTTAATACCTTAATTATTACTCATTTTTTTATATTTCGCTTTATTATTACTGGTAATAGTTATTTCGGAATAATAATCAAAATTAACTACAGGATGTTTTCTGTCTGTCATCCCTCTTTCTTGAAATCCCTTTCAGAATTTCCAAAAATGTTAGCTTCCGTGTTCAAATTACGAAATTGAAAAACATGTTTTTTGAACCACAACTTACAAAGGTTAAAATGAATTAGATGCAATCATTCTTAACCTTGAAGCATTGACGTAAAACTAGTAAGGTCAATTCAAGTCTATAATTTTGTTTAGAAATAAATTAAATGAAAGGGAAAACGTTCGAAATTGCTCACCAAAACTCTCATTAAAGACTTGACAGAGCTTGAAGCTCCTAGCTTTTTCACTTCTGGCATTTTGCTCATCTTTTTCTGGTCAGCCTGCAGGAAAAAGGAAAATAATTAAATATTTCTTTTTTTTTTAATCTTTAAATTTTAAGATAATTGAAATGTGTAGCGAGTTTGAAAAAAAAACAATAAATAGCCTATGTCAGCGGTTCTTCAGCTTTCGATCGCCGCGGCCCCTATTTTAGGTATCAGGCTATCGTGCCCCCCTCCCCCCCAGATTTTGAACACCTCTCCCTGCCTCCTAATATATGACGCTTATTTAAATGCAATCGTTACCGTATTGGTACGCTATGATTCAGTTCTTAATCTGTGCACAAATGTTTCTACAATTTTTTGCAAACATTATGTTGCAGTTACGACAGGGGTGTAGCTACCGCCGCGACAAGGATAGAACAAAATTTTTTTTTTACTCATGATTCTGACACAGAACATGAATAAAAATTTCGGTGTATCTTAAGTTTAGTGTAGCATATCAGCAACTGGAAAAACCAAAAAAAAACACACAAAAAAACAGCCGCTATTATAACAAATTTTATTACAACAAAAAACTAACTGAGGCTGTGTAATAATAACGAACGAAATTCTTCGTTTGAATCCAAAATCGACAGTATTTTTATTCAAATTCATTGACAACTTATTTTTATGAGCAAAAAAAAAAAAAAAAAAAAAATTATTGTTTTTGTTTTATAAATATGTAACATTAATTTTATTATTACTTTTTTGCACATTTTGGGAGTGAGGAATATTTAGAGATTTTACACGATTTTTTTTTAAATTGAGGGGCATATCCCCAAATTTACCATATGTCATGTATTTTTTTAAACACGATCTTTTTTTGCACGGTTTTCTTAGGAACGTATCTACCGTGTTAAAAAAGACATTGCCTGATCAAGTCGGTTACGAATCGTTCCGTCTCGCCGGAGCAAGCCGTAACGACACAGTTCTTTCACATATTACAGCATAAACACCCACACTTAAGTTTCCAGTTTAACTACACTATCATTACATAAATTTTAATTAACACACACTAGCTTTTATTGCATAAATCGTAATGTAAAATTTTTTCTTCTCACTTTAAAGTATTTTTCTTTTGTTTCTAAAAACTCTTTTAAACTTAATTATTTTAACACAGCACTGGACTAAAATTTGAAAAATAAGCCAAGCCAAAGCAACTCTACAACCAAGCGAATGGAGGTTAAGTATCCCTGCTAGAAACAGGTACTCCGCAACCATTCTACTATATAAAAAAAAAAAAAAGAGTTGGATGTATTTGCAAAAAAGAACCCCTTTGTCCTTTCAGGTATTTATCGTCGGATGTATTCCGACAACCCTTGGAAACTTCAGGAAAAGCCTTCTTTCCGTACTGACAAGTTCCCTGGTAATTGCAGTTTAGAATGCAAAATTCGTTTTAGAAGGTTATACAGTGACGGCTGGGTGGCACATTTGGTTAGCGTTTGTGGGTTCGACCCCGCGGCCTTAGTCGGTAGATTTTCATGATGTAGAAAGTGCGGCAAGTTAAAGATGATTAGAGGGCCTGTTTGGCTTATGTGCTTTCGGAAAAATTAATTTCCTACAAGAATTTCGCATCGTTAGAGTGCTGGTGGCTCCTTCTGGAGGGAAAACTGGGCGTCAAAGTTGCATTGCGGCAATTGATATCCACTTATATGATGCTACACTAAAAAGTGATACTAGCTTCTAGGGAATGAAAAAGGTCCACAATGGTAATTACCGATCCGCAGCCCCATTTGAAAGAAGAAAAAAAGGTTATACAGTGAATGGAGATTTTTATCATCATTAACACTTTCTGGTTCGTATTCATCGCGTGCGGTTGTAATGACATTTACTATTACGCCATTTCAAACACATCTAAGCTGCTGTCTTACTAGGGAAGTTAAATAAGTATAAGGCAAAGGACTTCTTAGCATTTTCAATACGTTATAAACATGGTCAAAAGTACATTGTATCAAGCGAAGAATTCTTCGAAAGACAATGACACTTTTTCTTATGTGTAGATATTTAATTCTGTAACATTTCTGGGATCTTTTGCCTTACTTACTGACCGAAACCCATATAAAATTTTTAAAAAAATATTTAATAAAAAATCTGATAATTTTCCGTTTTGGCCGCGCAAGCTATAAAGTTGCCAAGAATGATTCAACCGACGGAATATTCCCGCTGGTAATCTCTTAACACCACATTTTTCAAAACAAGTCATGGTTTTTTATTATCAGTAAGGTCTTTTTCATAATACACCAAAAGTAGAAGAAAAACCAATAAGAGGAAACATTTATAAAAAAATTTTTAATGTGTATATTGTGTATTGTTGCCAAAAAGCTTGCTTGGCGAGATTTGAGCCGGCGAAACGAAAAGTGCCGAAAATCCATATATAAAAGCTTTTATTCAAAACTACATAAACTTAAAAATTCCCCCGTACAATTACAGTTAATTTGTAATTATCAATCTCTAATTTTAATAAATATTAACAATACCTCCCTTCTATACTCTCTCTCTCAAACTCAGTGGCGCAACAGCCCATGAGGGCCAAGGCCTACTGTGCCCATCTCAGTATACGTGACCATTGGGCGCTGGGGTGCATGAGCAGATGTTCCGATCAGGTGGTCAGCCTGAAGCGAAACCCCCAGTGTTTGGTCCCCAAGTAAGCTTGGTTCTCATTTTATCGACCCACTGATGGGATGAAAGGCTGAGTCAACCTTGCCCAGCCCGGGGCTTGAGCCTCGGACCTGTGGTGTGGAAGCGCGATGCACTAACCATTCAGCCACTGGGCTTCCCCTTCTATACTAGTATTTTTATAAGGCAGTTTAGTAGGGGAATTCTCTATATTTTGAATTAATATTGTATAATTTTTCTCTCATTTTACAATAAACTATGTAATTGGGCAAAGCTACATTACTGCACGTTTGCACAACAATTGAATATTACAGCTAATTCTTAGAACTCCAACTCGTAATTTTGGGCTACTATGCCTTACAAATGCCTTATTTTTCAAACTTTATAAAAATGTTAAATACTAAGATTCAATTAGATTTAAGAATCTGTTTTCACTTTAGACGTTGTAGTAATCAAGGACGTTAGTAGAGTTCCTGCACTGCTACTAGGTGGCTCCAATTTTCCTATGAAAGATATTCGCTTGGACATTATGAAAAGAACACAATCAAAGCATATCATTTGTATGCTATTATTTGCATTTCAGGTCTTGATTTTGCGTGAGAGAGTTTGAATAACATTCAAAAAGTTTTGTGAAGGCCTAAATGATATTATATTAGCGTTTGAAAATAAGTTTTACAGTATACTTAAAAATATCTTTAAATTAAATCTGTATTTATTAGAATTTTTTTTTATTTCCTCTGAAACTTTTCCTCCAAAAAATGTTTCAACACAACCCACAAAAAAATTTTAAAGAAAAATTCAAGTATGGTAAAATATTGATTCTAAGACCACACTAAACAATAGCTTCATTTTGCTTCAAATATTTTATATGTAAGATTTAAAGATAATAATATAACTAAAACGAATAAAATTGTTTAATTTACCATTCCTGATTCCATTTCTTGCAAATCACTAAGCTCTCTGACTAACTTGATACTGATGTTGTACTTCTCTATTGGAATATCTTGATGTGGAGGCACCCATTTGATTTTCAGTTCTGTATACGAAAGAGGTTCAACGGATACTTCTTGAGGAGGGCCAGGTAGGAAGTCTAGAGGGAAAAAAAAGTATTTAGGGATTTTTATTTGCTATAATATAAAAAAAAAAAACAATTACTTTTTCTCTCAGTTTCATTATTTTTTTCAAACAGGAATCTTCTAAATATCCGGCAGAATAATAATATCCCTGTTTTATTTAATAATTTTAGAATTTTAAAAAAATTAATTTAAGAGAACTAGAATAATATGATTTAGACTTTTTCTAGATTTTTGAATTATTTAGCGTTTCTTATTTACAACTAGACTGGAAATTACGATTCTCTACCACAAAATGAATTTAAAAACTAATTTATTTTATTCCTATTTTTGTTTTTTGACATTATTTAAGGAATATAACTTAGTAGAAACTTATAAGCATCAACCTGTTAGCTATAGGGCTGTATATGATAGTGAGTGTTCGAACTTTCGAGAGGTTTATCCCCTCAGGGGGCTCACCTTCTTTAGGTGAGTACGGGTGTCACAATCCCGAGGTGCCCTAGTGATCTTTTCCTTTTCCCACGGGGTTTACTGTTTTTGGTAAACACGGGCTTCACGAACCCGGGATACCCTAGTGATCCTTCTCTATTTTCGACCCTCTTTCTTGTCATTCAATTCATTCTTTCTTTCTCTTCCCGTCTAGACCACAGATATTCAAACAAATGTTTGGCGCAGTATAACAGAAATCGGCTCTTGCGCCAATAAACCCCAAAATCACTCACTCACTCACTCATTCGAGAGATTTATAAGATAACTTTGAATTATGACGTGTGTTGTAGTCTGGCAAGCCATTTATTTTACTTCGAAATATTGAGAGTACCAAAGCGTATTGTTTTAGCTTGAAATATTAAGAGTTTTTCTAGGGAATGAGCATATTCTTCGAATTAGCGAGGTTCGTATTAACGAAGGTTTGAATTAGTGAGAGTGAACTGTATTTTATAATTATTTACTTTTCGTGCGAGAAAAAAATCTCACGTAAAAGTTCATCTCCGAGGCTCTAAAAACTGACGTCCAGTTATTGGTGGGATGAGGTATATTTACCAGAATTATGTGTGTGTGTCATTTTAGAAACAGTTATCAATTTAAATATGTGGAAGCGTGATACTTACCAATGCCTTCAGCAATGCAGGATAGTGTTGGTATTGTATGATCCATACAGGAGTAGTGCTGCAACACAGTTGTTAATCCATAGTTTCCTATACATACCGACCGGCATATTTCTGGAATGTTTTGTTTGACACAACAAGGCATGTGATTACGACCATCTAAAATGATATTAATAATTAGATTTACAAGAAAATTGGGTATACATTTTTTAGCATTTGTTATTTTTTCCCTAATCTAAAAAAATATAAAGAATATACATTATAGGGCATGTTTTATATTACCAGTGAGGCACTTTGTTATCACAGGTAGATGGTCCATACATTGCCAAGGATTTGGGTGTCCACCCATTATCACAGACTGCAAACTACAAAATTCTTGACATGATGCAGGTACTTTATGGTTCACGCAGCAACCTGGAAGCATTTTAGGAATAGTAAGTGGATATGAAGCTAAGGATTCATACTTTTTACTCATTCCCATCATTAAGTGTTAGTATTATAGAGGTTAAAGGTGACGAAGTAACAGGAGATTTAAAAAAATTTCAGAAGGCTAATCTAGTATTCAAAACTAGTATTTTCACAACAGAATATTTTTCTGATACTTATAAAGGATATACTTTAAAATTAGAAATTACTCAAAAAAGAGCTTAATAACTTCAACGAAGATTTTTTTTTCGAATTAAATTTCATATAAATTTGAATGCAATGCAGTCAAAAGCAACGACAAATTCCCGAAGTTCTGCTAGACAATGTTTGTAAGAATCAAGATTGGAAGGCTCGAATTTTCTCTAACATCGGTGGGGTGGTCATGAATCTAGCTACATCTCCTTCTCAACTAATGTAGGTCCCTTTATAAACGGAATGGGGAACATTTATTGTTTCTTTCATTAAAAAAATAGTAAGCTTAGCATTAGAGAGAGAGAGAGAGAAGGTTTTAAATCAAGATATATATATACCAACCATTACTCACGAACTTCGCTGGGAATTTCACAGCATTGCAAGACTCTGCATTATTTTTTGGTTATTGTTATTCTTTTTTATTATTTTTATCCAAGTCCTAGCATACAGCGTTCGATTATATTGAAAAATATTTTTATGGCACTCGCTTCTTGATTTAAAACGACAGGTCTTCTATTTCTAAAACAGAGTTATATTTATCACTTGCTCTCCTGTAGATTCCACCCTTCGTAATAGATTTCCTTAAACACCTTTTTTTAGAGGATCCCTTTAAAAGTAACATATTTGCCGAATTTCAAGTCTGTAAATCTAACTGTTCGAAAACGGATAATTTTTTGGTTGTAATCTTGCGTAACCCCCGCAACCCTCATTGGGAGTCGATTTCCGCAAAATCCGTTCTTAGCGGATCTCTACTCAACATAGGAAACATGACTGCCCGATTTCAAGTCTGTAGGTCTAGTAGATTAAAAATTGAAAAAAGTTATGTAAATAATGACCCCTAACCTCCTAGGGAGGCTATTTCCACAAAACTCGCTTTTAGTAGATATCTACTTAGCAAAAGAAATATGCCTGCCTAATTTCATGTCTATACGTCTAATACTTCCGGAGATATCGTGAGGTGTCTCGCTTTTCTCTCTCTTTTATATATATATATATATTATATTTTTTTTATTTATTATATATATATATCACGTTTTAAATATGTTTTTTCTTACTTCATGATAAGCTATGCAATCAAGGTAGTAGATGCAAATTTTTTTAAAATTTTTATTTTATATTGATTGGTTGAATGCATACATGCTTATTCCTTAAGAACTATTTTTTTTTTATTTCGGGTGTGTTATCCACTTACAAGAAAGCTGACTGCGGAAACTAGTTTTGGAATAAAATGCATTTCTTCTTGCGGTTTTTTAAAAATTTATATTGTCAAATAAAACTGGCGTTTGTTTGGTGTTATAGTTCTAAGTATTTCCCAGAACTGGAACAATTTTTAATTTTGTATCTTAGGACCTGTTGTATCTGAAAATGTATTGTTTGAAGTAGGAAAAAAGATAAAAATATGGGAATCGAGTTTCGAATTTTACTTCCTTTCATAGGGCAGGGTCATAGATATGTTCTTAAACGAGGGCAAGAAAAAAAATAAACTGCCAGTGATTTCAGAATTTAAGTAAACTTTTGACAGGTGAATAGTTTTTAATTCAAATCATATAGCCATAAATAAATTGAATTGATGTTTGCTAGTAAAGTGAAAGTGTTGACCCAGAATTGGAACTATATTTTTTCATTACAGTAGTTCATTTTTTTTTAGTCCTTTATTTTTCAAATAACTCAACTTACTTGTATAGTTATGGTCTACTGGGAATGCCTTGCTGTTTGATGGTGTTCTTTCAACCACTGTAAAATAATTTTAGAAACGTTTTAGAGTATTAAAAAGAGAAGTCTATTGCAAAATGAAAAATAAATTAAAATATTATGTAAAACAGTATCAAACAGATTTTAACTAAAAAGTGTTAACCATCGCTTTCTTTGCATTTATTTCTGTTAATTCTTTTTTGATCGTTACACTAGTTAAAACTCAAAAAAACATTAAAACTTTTGATATCTTTTAAGCCCACCATCCGTTGAAAATGTATAATTTTACCGAATATTATGTTCAAAAGTGATCAAAGTTTTATGATGGATTCATTTCATTGACAACTTTTTCATTCGCCTATATCCAAAGGTTTATTCCTTGATGTTATATTAACCAGCTTTAATTAAAAAGATATAGTACATACATGTTGGCGATTTCACATAAGTCTTAGGAAAAACATTCTCCAAAATTTTAATTATGAGGACATATAGACGTATAATTAATAAAAATATATATGACAGCATAAAAATACTTGGTTTTTAGCTTTTCTCTTTTTTCTTGCCTAAAGCATCCGACTGGATTCGGAGACCAATTTTTCAAAAAAAAAAAATTATTTTCGGAAAAATTTTATTGCTTTAAAGAACATTTATATTTTTTACATATTGTTTAAAGAGTCATAATTATTAAATAAATATCTATCGCCTTTTTTTGAAAAAAACAACATTATTTTTATAAAATTTCAGTAAAGATTTCAATGTTAAGGAAAACAGCATAAATAAAAATAAGTTGGACATAATGTAACTTTTTTAATTTCATTGATATACTTGATCCCTCTGAAGTTTCACAAACCACAGGAATAAATATATTGTAGGCATTAAAATATGACCTTAATGATTTTTCGTCAAAATTACTTGATGCACTAAGCTAAAAATGGCTGTAAAATATGATTCAATGCAACTATCTGAAGACCAGCGGTTTGTTAAGCTCTAAACGGCTTGTTGCATAAGTGTTACAAACTTCATTCAATTTTATTGGATTATTTTGGAGATATCCCATTTTTTTCATGCGCAAATTATCGTGGAAATTTCATTCTTCAAAAAACACATTTAAAAAATACTTTTATATAAAAGTTAGAGAAAGTAAATACTAGAAAAACCTCTTAAGATTCACATCATATGTTTTATATGTTACTCCTTCTTCTCTCTAAATATTTAAATATCTTTTTTGTAATGGTCATAACATTACCTAACCTTTAGTCAGATATCTTAATCTAACTAATCTTATTAATATGTGCGTGTGTGTGATTCAGAATATTAATTTCATTTAAATTATATAGTTTAAATCATAGGTTCTCAACGTGGGTGATAACGCCCCCTTGTGGGCGTTTGAGGCTTTCGGGGGGGGCAGTAAAAGACTTAGAGAAAATTAGGGGGCGTTGAGATGGCACGGAGGGGTGTGGGCAAATTAACCAAATATAGTCTAAAAAAGACTAAAAAAAGGCTGATTATGTACTAACAAAAGTAAACTTTAATACTGTTTACGTTGTTTGCTTGTATTTAAATCATTTCTATATCCCATGTAAGAAAATTCACATACTTCGGTAGTTCGGGATGTGGATGAAAAACTTAAAGATTACATTACACATTCAGACCTACATTAAATTGAATATATAGTGTATTTTAATTTCTCTAGTGCACGTGTTGTCCGTGATCAGTAAGAAAAATGTTTCACATCCACAGCATTTCATTACGTATATTATCCAAGAAATATAATTAAATATGCTAAAAAGGAATTAACGTGTGATTCTTTTAAGGCTGAAACTGTCAATTTATATTTAATTTGAAAGTAATAATTTATTACGAATTACTTCGTTTCATCAAAACCCCTGCCTATCTTTATAACAGGAGAGCTAAAACTTTTATTCCACTTTTTTAAATGAAGAATAAATTCAGTCACGCGTTAAATTCAAACAATATCCTATCTATGACTAAAATATATAATATTACACTTTTAAATATATTTGTGTCAATAGCTATTTCAGATTCGCAAGTAAAAAAATTGAGACTTTAGAAAAAAATTAAATTAAAAAATATATTTTATTAGTAATAGAATATTTTTTAAAATTTAACTCTCTTATTTTCACCATGTATTATATACACTCTTATTTCTCTTGAGAGGGAGGGGGAGGTACTGAGAGAAATATTCACTAGAAAAGGGGGGGGGGTATCAAAATATTCACTAGAATAGACCAGTTCAAAAAAGACTGGGAACCTATGGTTTAAATACAGAGGGATCTCCATTAACTCTTCTAATTATTTGTTATCATTGAAAAGAAGAAGGCTTACCCGAAAGGAGTCGATAGATCTGCATCCTTGGACTCGTGTTCACCTCGCAGATATATCGCCCTGAATCGTTCACTTGGGCCTTCTGAACTTGGAGGACCCATGTTTCGTGATCTGAAAGGAGAACAAAGAATTTTATTTCTTTTCCAAAAAGTAAAACTTTTTCTTTCTTAAATTAAATGATTATTATCTAAAGTAAAGGATTCCACGTTGTCAGCCAAAAAAACTCTTAAAATTCTTTACTATCAAACATTTCTTTACGAATTGTTTAAAATAATTGATGAATTAAAAGTTCATCAAGAGATTTAGAAAATAAAACGGCGACTCTGACAGATAATAAAAAAAAATTAAAAAATTCAATATTAGAAGAGAAAGAGGGAAATTGATGATTTAGTTGTAAAATTTATTAGGATTCTTCAATAATTTATTCAATGGTGTATACATGTTTTGTTGGTCTTTCCTATTTAATTATTGCTACGTTTATGATTATTTTATCTTATGAGTTATTGGGGGGGGGGGGGGTCATACACAACGGTTTGTACTCATTGCTCAAATTGTAAAACCGTAATTTACATGTGTAGTTCTATTTATTTGTTCTTCTTTCCGCAAAATTCGTTTTTGGCTCTCCTCTTTAGAGAAATTCGTCACTGAAGGTGCCTCTACCAACACTTCATTGATAAAGTCCTCAGATTTTGATAAACCTGCCGCTCTTGCAGCTTCATGGGAAGTTGAGTAGTTCCGTTGATTGTTAATAAGTTTCAGTAAGAGACAATGCCATTCTTCTCACGTAACGATTCCAGTCCAGGCAATCGTGGTGATATTTTTCTGCTACAGCTTGTAATAATGTATTATCATAACCGTATTGGTGGCAAAAAATGAAACGAAGTACATGGTAGCCAATTCAGCGCGTACGACACAGGCGAAATTAGGGTTGCCAACTTGGCGAGTTGTCTTGAGCGTTGGCATTATTGCAACAGTATGTAATAAATTTACTACGGCATCACGAAAAACTTTTTATATATATTGAGAGAGAATTATTAAATTGTTACAGTACTAATATCTCGAAGTTACTCGCACGAGGGAATTTTTTCTTTTAGTGAAAGATTCACAGTTCTAATAATCCTTTATTTCATTTCAGAATTTTATTCCTTTCAGATTACACATAAAAATACAAGTATTTAAAAATACAGAAGGTTAATTTATAGCTACATTATGGCATAACTATCTCAAATTTTTGGGTGTATAGTCGGAAAAATGTGATCCAAAAATGCATATTCGCAGTCGATCAAAAATATTAAAAAAATCTCTCAAAACAATTAGATTGACAAAAGAAAAGTGTGTTTATTTGTTGTAAAGTATTACCTTTTTGATGTAATAAAGAAAACCTTGGATCAGGAATGATTCTCACTTCACCGGCACTTAGAATTTCTGTTTTGTTGGACCCTGGCACAACCCTCCTCCATATTATCTGAAAGCATTGTGATTTTAAGTAAATTTTACAACAACAGCAGATATCATTATACAGATACCATCATTTTATTCTAAATATCTAAATATTTTGAGCTTACCGTATAATTCTGTAAGTTCTTGACTACACAATCTATAAGAACAGAATCCCCAGCCACTGCCAGCAGGGGCTCTAGGGGCGTTGCTTCTAAAGTAGGAGCACCTGAAAAAAATATTTCCAAAACCCATTTGTATTTTCTGTATATGAATAACAATAAAAAAATTCTTTATATGATTGAAACTTAAAAAAATATTTTTTTTGTCACTTCAATTTGAACAATGAAGACTGAATGCAAGCGAGATTTATAATAGTAAAATAACACTTCTCATTTTTCATATATTACCTTTTTAATACAATTTCCTCTTTTTTTGCTACTAGAATTGTAATTTTTATTGTAAGCACGCTTGTACAAATGTTAAAAGAAGGAATTTTACTTTTAATGTAGTGTGTTGTTGACGGTACCACTATTTCCCAATTTTATTTTACACGGTACTTGTTTTACATGATTTCCTTTAACACGGTTTTTAAATTGTGGGATTAAAAAAGATTTTTTCAGTCGTTTTTTTTATTCCTTGCGTTTTTTCCTTCACTTGGTAATAATGTGCGCTTATATTTCTAGTTATTTTTTATTTCCATTTTAGAGAGTCTGAATTTGATTTACTCTAGTCGAAAAACGGAAACCTTCATTTTAGGTGTACAATTAAACTTTCTATTCATATGATTTTGGGTGGTATATTTTTAGCAGAAGAAAAGTGTGCTTTACATTTTGTGTTTTTCTATTCAGAATTTTTTTAAGCTTCATACTTTCTGGTTAGTGATAAATAATTAGAGTTTTTGTAGCATTTTTATATTTTTTTAAAAAAATGCCAAAAGAAATTTGAAAAAAAAAGCTATACTCTTAGAATTAAAAATTTAAATTTTGCTATATCAGTGCTCCCCAACCTTTCTATCGCTGTAGACCGGTCAAAGTTTGATAATTTTATCACTCCCCGCTGAGGATGGAACGTTGATTGTTTATATTCTAGATTGTTTTGATTAAATAATTCTAATTTAGTTTTATTTAAATATGCCTTCAGAATAAAATACAATTAACGAAAAAATTAATATAGAGTAATTTAACATGGAATATAAAGGGATTTCCACAAGAGTCGCACAAACTCTGTGACGGGTCTATCCGCGTCAATCTTCTATTAACCCTCTTGGGTAACTTTGGGGCCAGCAATTATTCTATTTCACAGCCTCCTCGGGAAAAACACGAGATAGTGATCTGCTAATGAATTCGACTATATAAAGTCTAGATTTAGTAAGAAAGTAGAAGGAGAAGGAATTGCCAAACCCGTTGTAAGTATCATATATGGATCTCTCCAGCGAGCTTAGCACGTATTAGATAGTAATTGATAGTGTTAATCATTGAAACAATCAAAGGGATTATAGTTAGTATCGACCTGAAGTTAGTAAGCGTTCGTCTCCTTTGTCAATTCTGATAGTTGAGATTATTTAGTGGGAATACTAGATTTAAAGGTTAGAACTGAATGTTAGAGTTGTGTATCAGGATTAATCTAGGGAATTGAATATTCACTCCAGGGTTTCTACTTAAAGTGTGACTTGTTAATTGTATTTGTGTGTTGTTAATAAATATTTGAAATTATGGCTTTCGTTGGTGATAATATGTTTCCTTCCACACCAGGCGTGTCGGGCAATGTGAACTCAGTCCGAGATAGGACTGGGCCACGACAACTCGATCGAGATACATTACAGTAAATAAAAGGGAAATAATTTAATGTTCCTTAGGGCGCTCGTCCGGCAGCCAACCCGGCCACCCGGAGGTTGGGAACCAATGGCTTATATAAAGGAGAAAGGGTAACAGATGTTGTTAAATTTTATTCCATGAATGAAACCACAATAAAGACAATAAGAAAAAGGAAGATTCCATTAGTAATAGTATAGTGGCTGGATGATGCAATGGAAAATGTTCAGAAAAATATTCATTAAATGATATGGCTAGAACAGCGATCCCCAACCTTTTTATCTGCTCTGACCGGTCACTGTTTGATAATTTTACAGCGGCTCGCTGAGAGTGGGATGTTGATTATTTATATTTTTTAGATTGTTTTGATTTTATAATGTTACGAATTTTGTATAAAATAGCGTAAATAATCTGTATTTGGATGTGTAAGCATTTATATTATTCTATGCTATATTTATTTCATGTTAAAGTTGTAATATTCACAAGCAACGCCGTCCCTTACGTTATAATGGCGATTCAATGGGAACTTGGCGAAATATTGGCGATAGAGCCGAGTTGGCATCATTTTTGGCGACCAAGTTGGCGACTTTGTCGACCATTTTGGCGACCATGTTGGCGAGTTCGGGACCCTCTGTATTCTTCTAGAAATTAGTAGAGAAATCCACTAATTTCACGATCTGTGACGCGAGCGCATCTTTCCAGAAATTTCGGCCCCTGCTATAAATAGAGCGATACTCGCCGCAACAGTCAGTCTGGTTTCAACCAGCGAGTAGTGAGTCTGGTTTTGACTAGCAATTAGTAAACTTGCCTTGACAGTGAAGACTAGCGATTAGCTCGGTTGTTTAATATTACGAGCGGTGCTTGTGAATAATCTTTTACGTACGTGTATTGTAGACACTGCTTATTGTGTCTGAGTGCTGTTGAAGGTGTGAAATCCTTCTGATATTTATTCTGTGAATTTTCTTGTTGAATCCTGTATTTCAAGGATTGATTTTCGACAATAAATACTCATCGCTCTTAAAGAATTGCCTTGTTGTTTACGACTGATTTTGCATAAAATCCTCGAACCTCGATCTACGTAACAATAATTTTAATTGTATTTAAATATGCCTTCAGTATAAAATACAATTACACCAAAAATGAATATAAAAAGGATTTAACATGGGATATAAAGTGATTGTAATGGAAAGTCACACAAGAATCCGAGAGAAATACACATCATCAAATAAAATGGAAACAATTCAATTCTCCTTGGATGACGCTCTGCCAGTTAATTCACGGACCAGTACCAGTCCGCGGCCCGGGGGTTGGAGACCACTGGGCTAGAAGATACCACTCAAAAGCGGATAACAAGTGATATCAGTACACTTTAGTTTTATTTTAAGCTGGCAGAAATTAATGAATTATGTACATTTTTTTAGTTTGTTTTCCCTTTAAACGGTTTTACTTATAAAAATTTACGATTTTGATCCGCACGGTTTTCTGAGAAATCTATCTTCCGTGTATATTAGATGGCCGTGGTGATCATGAACTCGCGGCCGGCGTGTCGAGGGTTCCAATCCTGATGCTACTGAAAAGATTCCTCGTGTAGAGGGGATATCTGCCGAGCTCAAAGTCCTTCCTTTGGCGTTGTATGATAGTTTGGAGAAGGGGTTCCAGCTCAAGTGTCCTCCTGGTCACTTAATTGAGGCTTCAAATTACGAGGTCAGTCCCCAATAGCCCACGTGCAGCTTTGCGGTGTGACGCTTCTTTCTGAGCTCCTTTTACTAATAGTCATTTTGGGGAATTTCTGGCTTTTAAAAATTATTTTATTGTAAAACTCCTCTTCGAAGAAGAAAACGTGATTATGTTAATTAAGACTACTATATATAGTCTAGGTTTTCAGGTTAGAGAGAGAGAGAGATAGGATAGACTGCTATCGGAGCAGAGATTAATCAAATTGAGTGTGAATCACGGATATTTAATCTTTGATAAGTGAATTAATTAAGGTGACGAATTGTCACTGGAATTAAATCCAGAGTAAATAGCTAAGAAGTCAAAGTTATCGTCTTGAGTAAGTGTGGTTAGCATTAAAGTTTTCTCATACCTCGCTTACTTCATTTATTGTCTTTATAGTGATTAATTGTGAGCATCTCTTCGAGTGGATTGATTGAATTTGTGTGTTGATTAATATTGTGAATAAATTAGATTATTTTGTTGAACTATGGCTAGTGCTCCTTCCAATCCTCCCACACCTTTAGGAGTGCAGGCGAGACCATTACAGTGTGAAGTAAGGGAACATAATATTAATCAGTGAGCAGATAATTTCAAAGAGGTGAGATTCCACTGTATTAATTGAATGTGTGCTTTTTATTGTTTTTGATGTTCTTTTTAATAAAAGGAATATAATATATAAAGAGAATTGTCTACACTAGGTACAGATTCCTACAGAGAAAAACAAATTTAGTTATTTAAAGGAAAAAAAAGTATTTTTTTTAAAAAATAACAATTTATAAAAGGCTCACTATTACTTGACAACAGAATAAAACATATGACATCATGCACCAAACGTCTCGATGATGGGAAAAATAAACAATTTTTTTTTGTTCAAACAATATTCAACAAAAGCTTTTTATTAATTCTTAAGAAATAGCAGCACATTAATTAATCTTATAAAGAACGCATATACGTTCACTCAAGTGAAGAGGAGTTGAAAGATATAAATTACACAGATTCCTTTTATCTTCAGAGAAAAATTGCAGCTATTTTAATTGATTTTCATTTAAGTCTCTCAATCATAGTAGCTAAACAAATTGTGTTTTCTATAAAATTACCAGAACCTCCCTATTATCATGATAATCAATCACATAATGTGTATTTATATGATAATACAGCAATTAATATACAAGGTGTGAAACAAGACAGCTTAATGAATATATTGGCTGCGTTATAAATTATCACTTGCGATAAGATGGACAGGTACTTTTTTAGATCTCTCAATTTTACTCTGCAAAATAAGTGACGCAATTTTCACGATGTTTTATTTCCTTTAAGATATAAATATCATGAATATCCTCTTTTAAGATTAATGCTACGGTGGTGTTGAAAGGAACGCATTTCATTTATGTACCTCTGCATATATTACTTTTAGTTGCCTTATGGTCTTTATATAGAATCAACTTCCTTTTAGCTGCCTCTAAATTTCGTAACAGCATGCAATAGAGGGTGAGATTTCTTTTAACAAGGCATCTCTTTATGACATTTTTGTTTTATTTAAAAGATGCATACATTTTTTACAAGCTGGAAGAGTTACAAACTTATTTTCAATCGGCTAAATTCATGTGACATCACAGTCACATGATAACTGCAAACACGTGTTCCCAACCAATCAGTTCATGCACTTTTCTGTCGACAACTTTTTCTTTTTGCGTAAACTTTACTTTGAAAAGTACCTATATCTCAACGGTATATGTACTGTTATGTAGCCCCCAAAAAGGAGATTCCAAAAAAGGATTTAGGGTCCACGAAGGACTAGCTACGCCAGTGGTAAGAATAGATTTAAATTTTCGGTTACAAAATTAAAATTTCATTAATTACCACTTTTCATGAAATGTATAGCTAATGTCACAGGCATTGAAATTTATAAGTTCTAGAAATTACAATAACTGTATATATGAACTAAACTCAGTGGCGCAACGGCCCATGAGGGCCAAGGCCTACTATGTCCGTCTCAGTATACGTGACCTTGGGCACTGGGGTGCATGTGCAGATGTTTCGGTCAAGTGGTCAGTCTGACGCGAAACTCCCGGTTCTCAGTTTCCAAGCAAGCTTGGTACTCATTTATCGACCTAATTGAAGGGATGAAAGACTGAGTCGACCTTGCCCAGACCGGGATTTGAGTCCCAGACCTGTGGCGTGGAAGCACGATCCACTACCACTCAGCCACTGGGCTTCAACTGAAATATATATGTATAAATCATCGATTTTTACCCAATTTTATATCTGCTTTAATATTTTGATAAAATAAGTTACAAATATATTGCAATAAATATTTAAAAACATTCACTCGTTAAATCTGTACTAATTTGTACTTTTAAAACCATCTCGGTTAAATTTTTGCTTTAAAAGTATGAAAACCATTTAATAAATGTTAATAGACCTGGTTAGATTTTCAGTTTTTACTTCATCTTAAGCGGTATAGTTTTCTTCTGAACTGTCAAACCAATTTTTTAAAAAATGTATCGACTGATACACTTTTCTCAAATGAACGTGAAAATGGAATATTAATATTATATAAAAGCTTCAATCAAATTTTAAAAAGAAAAGATAAGTCGAATTTTAGTAAAATTAAGGTACAAAAATGCAAGAAATTCTAAAGAAATTTAAATTTAATTCATTAAATATTAACTTCTACAAATTTAAAATAATGAATGAATATTTTAACACACACACACACATACACACAAATATTACATTTTTAAGAATTAAAAAAAAAAAGGGGTGGGATTAACATAAAAAGAATCTTATTTAAGTGGAATACTAAGATGGATATTAAATATTTAAAACTTCTGCCGTAAATGAACTGAAAAAAAGACCTAACACACTTTTAACAACCTGAGAGATGTCAAATTTAATATAAGGTAACCCACACACATTATTGGTCTTAGTAAAATTCTAAAAACTTCGAATTTTCTGTTTAAATAATGATACAAATCTTTTTATAATTTGTTTGTTTATTGAAAAAGTGGATTAACGGTAACAGCACCTTTACGCGTTGTATCATTTCTAACATTATTTCTGTTCTAGCATTATTTTAATTTTTAAAAAACTGCAAATGACAATGAATATACTTCATTAATTTTTTAATTTCAATATTTTAATATAACTAGATATTAGTCTAAACCTCTTAACAATATTTTTCAATTATTTTTTTCTGTGGAGATGTAGCTTTGTGCTCTAGACAGCACTAATGATATTTCTCAAATGTATCATTAGTTCTTCTCCATCACAATTACAGTCGCACATTATTAACCCTTTGGTATTCCAATGGATTGTTGAGAACAAAAAGCGTCCTTCAAAATCAATTAAAAGGAAAAGAAAGAGCAAACCGAATGAGATTTTTTCTTGACCCTGAGAACCAAACAAGAACAAAATTCTTAACCTTGGCTGGAAACAGGTTATATCTTTTCTCTTGTGCTCCATCGCTTTCTCGGGCCATTACAACAGGAGGCTTTGTTCAGGGATTGGTACAGAAATCTCAATCAAGCGAAAACGGAACACCTTTTGCGATTAAGCTCTGTTATCCAATTAGCTTCATTCAGCTGAGTAGGCTTATTTCGATTCAAGCAGCTTGAAGTTTTGGTGTTCTTTAACCAATGTATTAAAGTTTCAATTGTAAAGCTAGGGATTAGCAGTTGTGAATACTTTCGTATAAGATTCCAATGACGAGGAAAAGATTGATGTGTGATTATTTATATAGATATGGCGATTACGCTGAATTTTGATTTCAAGAAAGTAAATTTCTGTATGGACTAAACAAGAATCATCTTTTGATGGAAATTCTTTATAAATATGGTATATGATAAAGGGGAAAAGGAAATAAAGTAATTTTTGGATGTTTTTGCTAGATTTAATTTTTTTTTTTTGCTTCAGCGTAGTTTCTAAAAACTGTAAACTTGTTGGCTGTGATATTAACTATTCCATGTGACACATGGTTGCACATTTTTAAGCCATTCGACTACCCAAAAATTGTAAATTTTGCCGAAAATTGACACTTTTTTGAATTTATTTTATAGGCCATTTTATTAGCTTTATAAAAATACCAAGTATATTATTTTCCGTAAAGTAAGGTAAAAAAGTAACAAACTTATATTAGAAAACGTATTTCTAAAACAAATAAGATGCATTTTTCTAAAAAATGTACTAAACTTTTAATGTTTCATTAAAATTTGAAAATTTTAGAACTGATTGAGTAAACGTTATAAGAAATATAACATTCTTTATGAGACCATTATTTAAATAACAAGCCATAACTCAAAAAGTTTTCCTACAATAAGAAATATTTTAGTACATTCTCAAGGAAATGACATAAATATCAGGTTCAAACAGTTTTATAGAAATACATTTATAACATGTTGAGTTATCAGACTCGCCATGATAGATTTTGAGCAATTCAAATGCCCACTTCCGGTTTTCCTAACTTTATAAAATTGATTGTAACTTGGCCTCTAGGTAGCGTAGAAATAAAATCAAGTGTGTTTTGTAAAGTCAAAAGATAGCACTATTCAATAAAATATAAAACAGAAATATCTGTGGTTGTCCTAATTTGATAATTTTCAACGTGTTCGGATACCTTAATCTTTGAGAAAAGGCGCTCATGTAATACATATTTTATCTTTTCGTGAATCTCTGAAAAGATAATTTAATAGTGATTCCAAAAGCTTTTCATCTATTTATTACATATTAATAAAAAAAAACTTCTAAAGAGTAATACATAATAAATATTGAATTTTTAGATAAAGATTTTTTATCTATTTTAATGCAAAAACCTAACGTGTTTATTAGATTTTTTTAATGATAGAGTCACCACAACTATACCAGATAATGATACAAGATTTTTATATTAAAGTACTGCAGAGTCAGTCCTTTATTCACCTGGAATATTCTAGATAATTTTCAAGTAAATCAAACACTACTTATTTACATACACGATATTTAATATTGTCAAAATGGTTGGCATACATAGATGATTGACAAACATTGTTGAACTTTGAAGAAGTATACCATCAAATCCGTAACAGGTAATTGGTAACATGATTAAAAAATTTTTCAAGTCAACATAGGTCAATTAAAATGATTCCTTACCTTTTGTAGATGAGGTACAGTAGACAATAAAAATAAATATGAGAAATATAGTGTAGGATGTATTCGAAGCCCGGAATTCCATACAGATAATTCACCCGCCACTCTCAATGAATTGGAGTCATCTGCAAAACAAAGAAAACGGCTTATTACAATTCAGTTCCTGTCATGATTTTTTTGGAACGTTCATTATTAAGCTTACATTGAATATCCTATTTTGTGAAACACGGTATGAAATGTTTTGTCACGGTTTGCCCGCAGGACGGTATTGACTTTGAAAGCCGTAAACAATGAGAACGTAATAATTGCTTTTGTTCTTTGTAATTAAATGGGTTTGAAATGCTTTGTTTGGGTTTCGGGCTACTATTAAAAAGATTTAATGTGGATTTTGTATTCATAAAGTTTTTTAGAGATTATTCAATTGTATTTTTTGATATTTGCATGCAAGAAGTTTCCAAGACTGATATTAAATTTGAAGTAAAACACTGAACTATACAAGGAACTAAAATCATTGCTATTTTATGAATTTCTGTATAGGCATTTGTATTGTTTAAAAATTTGGAAATTCTAAATAATTTTACTATTATGTATGTAATCAATACATTTCATTATCTATAATTATACATTTGTATTTTATAATGTAAAATAATGTTATAAACCGGGGGGGGGGGGTAACCTTGTACCTGCGATGTGCTAAACCATTCTACCAATATGATTCAGGATGCCGTATTGTAGGACGTATTTGAAATAATTCGATTCCCGGTAATGCATGCAAAGATAGGGAATAGAGGTCACGAAAAAATATTTAGTTTTATTATATATGGATTATGCATCATTTTGAAAGATATTTATTTGCAGAAAAATAAACAGTTTAAAATTACAGTGAAAGGTTTGTCTCAGGTAGCTACACAGTGAGTAATTACGAAACTACATTCTGTAGCTTTAAGTTCGGTTTCAATTGTTTGGCTAAAAAAATGTAACTCATTTTTTATATCCAGTAAGAGCTCTTTTTATAACTTCACACTTTTCTTCAGAATTCTTAAATGTGGACAGATGTTTAATTTGAAAATATCTTTATACATTTGACGTGCGACATGCTTTGTAACATAACACACATATAGCAAATCTTTTTGTTGTACGAATTCATATTCATTTGCTCAAGAGTCTTAAAAACCGTCAACAGCAAGCTTTCTTTTTTTTAGTGGACATTTGATAAAATTTCTAGGGTATTAATTGTCACAACAATGAAACAAATGAAAAGCAAATTTTCTCAATAAAACTAAAAAAACACGTAAAGTTAAAAGTAACCTAAAATGCACGACGTGCATCAAATTAAATTCTATTTTCGACTAAAATTAAGCTTGAGAATCATGTATCAACACGACGAGCCGAACAAAGTGGAAAAGCATGAGGCGCAGAGAGGAGAGACAGTGAGCGATTTAACTTTAACTGATGACTTTATACAGTAGTTTAGTATGCCGCTGAGAATTGTATCGTGTGCAACATCTGGCATGCATGCCATAGGTTTTAACGCCTTTTATAAACTAAGATAGTATATCAGAAATTATTTAGACGTTTGACAATCGTAATATTTTGTTAAACATTAAAGATTTGATTAAAACTATGTGTGTTTCAATTAGTCAATTTGATTTTTATACAAGTTGTTTTTTCTTAAATGTGTTTTCATGTCATAAATAGTGAAGAAATTACAGTGACCAAAATTATCATTTTAGAAGGAAGGATGTTTTGTTTAAAATGATTAAGTTTAAGATTATTCAATGATTATTTTGTTAAAGGAAAAAATATGTTAAGTAGAGAGGAAATACTTGATAATCTCTTTTCCCGAGCTACTTAGCAAAGCGAAAAATTATTTACTCATTTTTTTTCCTGTCACATGTGAGTGAAATTCTTAAAGGGAGTTTAAATGGGAATATTTGATTTCAGTGTTTTTAAATTATTCCAATTACTTGAAAGATAACATTAAATGCAACTTAAAATGGTTAAGCATTTTAATGTGATTTAATTTTCAATATATAAAGCTCTTTTTTTAAAAGATTTTTTTGCAAATAAAAATTACTGATTATGTTGCCTTTGAATTTTAACATGCACTCAAAATATTTATTTTTTAAGTGAAAATAAAAAAATTTCTTTCAGAATTAAACTTTTTTCCTTTTAGGAAGTTTTTTTTCAATACTGATCTAAATATATGTTTGAATTGAGGTGGCATTGGCTTTAAAATAAGAACAAAATAAAATAAAAAGGTTGTATAAACGCTTGCAATAAGTAAGAAGAAACATTCCTATGCGCTTGATTACTCTTCATGATTCAGAAAAATTTAAAAATCAGAAATAAAAATGAAGCTTTCCAATAGAGTAACAAAAGTGGCAAAACCACAAGCAATAATCTGAAACATACACACACATAAATAACATACGAGATTATAAAAAAAAATCAATATTTTTGAGATTAGAATATTCGCGCGAAATCCTTTTTAATTTAATAACAAGCAAATTTCGCTAAGCGTATTAAAAACTCAAACCATATTACTGATATAAGCTGGATAAAATATCGCACATATATTAAGTCAATATCATCAGAAACATATTTATGCAAAATAACACAAATTTATAAATGAGAATGAGTAAAAACAAATCTCAAATGCAGTTATTAAGTCAATTTTTTGGTTCTGTAACTATTTAACTTTTTAAATTGTTATATTTGTTTAAATTATAGAAAAGTTAAAAAAATAAGTAAGTTTATGAAGTTTTTTTTTTTTAAATGTAAATTGATTAAGGAACAAAAGTTTATTTAAAAAATTGTTGTGTTTTCTTTCTCAGCGACTAAATTAACTAGTTTAAAATATTCTATCCAGTGATTGGTTTCAGAAGGAACACGCTGTTCCTTCCTAAATTCAGATCGAAAATTCAATGAACTAAAAAATTTTAAAGCAATATTTTTGAAAACGTTCTACAATTTAATTTTACAATTAACACCCAAATAGACTTATTAGATTTCTGTTTTATATTTAAATAATTATGTGTCTAAAAACTGAAGAATTTTGTTCAAAATTAATCCATAATCTCCCTCTTTGGGATTCGTTTTTCTCAAAATTCGTTCTTTGCGGATCTCAACTGAACGAAAGAAACATATTCCTGCCAAATCAAAAGTCTGTAGACCTAATAGTTCAAAGGAATTTTTACTTATGACGCTCTCGAATCCCTCATTGAATGTCGATTTGTTCAAAGTTTGTTCTTAGTGGATCTCTACTTAAAAAAAACATGCTTGTTAAATTTCAAGTCTATAAGTCTATATTTTTTAATTAAAATGCTTGACAAAAAAGTATACAAGGAGTAGTATGACGTATGAGTAAAACGTAGTAGTATGAGTAAAACGTATAACGTAAGTAAGTATACAATTAGTATGAGCATAACGTAAATATACAATTAGTATGACGCATAACGTAAGTACATATAATTATCATGACGTATAACGTAAGTAAATAAGGTGTTTCCATTTATAATACACCTAAATAAAAACCAAGCCGTATAAAAAAAGCAGCTGTTATTGTTCCGATGTAAGCATGTTTCAAAAGTTCAGTTTTGGAATCGGTACATAAGCTGCTCTATAAAAACAGCCGCAAACAAACTCCTTTTTCAAATAATATTTGTACACAATCCTCTTGTGATGAAACAATTCAATTTAGTTACAAAAATAGGAAGTAATTTCTTGTTCAAAGTGTATTTTGACTCAGTTCCCAGAATTATATTGTCGAATTTCAAAATATAATCCAATCCTTCTTTCCTGCCATTTGATTGATAAAATCAGCTATCGTGTGATTAAGAAATCGCATTCTTCTTTCTTCCTGGTGAAACAAAAACAACAATAACAAAATACAAAAATCAAAACAGAAAGGAAAAGAAAAAAATAAATAAATAAAGTTTCTCAAAGGAAAAGAAATTGAAAAAAGTAAATTGTAAGATGGGAATCTTTGGACCAAAATTCTCATGGATATTCAAATGTTTCCTAGTTGTAATTTAAATCCTTGCATTAATACTGCTTTTCTCATGAGAACATGAAATGAAACAATTTTATATGTTCTGTATTATGTATGTATGTATTTTATGAAGTTATGTATGTATGTATTTTATTTTATGAAGTATATATACTTGGTTATATTAGTGTGAGAGGTATTTTGGATATATTTAAATATATATACAGAATAAAGTAATATAGCTACAGTGTTACATCAGTGCACTCAGACTTACGACTACAATTTTTGGATTAAATAAAGTTTTAAGACACACACACTCCTACTAAGTAATATGTGTGTGGTGTAGTTAAATAGTTGTTTAATATTACTTCTTTCACATAGTTAATTAATTCTTTATATTATTTCACCACTAACTGGTGATTAAGCACATTATTGTCTTATTTTGGAGATATCTTTTGCTTCTCCGATGTTATAACTCATTTTAGGAAAATAACTTAATAGTTCGGTTTCAATTTTATCTTTTTGCTAAATTTAAAATAATTGCGTAATAGTTTGTTTTTCATTTGTATTTGTAAGTTTCATAATACAATTGAATGGAATTTCTCTTTTTTTGAATTCAGGAAACTTTTTTAAAAAAATGTTTGAATCTTGAAAACAGAATTCAAAGTTTTTGAAATCAGTGGTATAAAATAAATATCACATTAGAATAAATGATTAATTATTGACAACTTTTATAAACATATTGATTTATTACACAATCCATCCGAAAAATCTATAGTTTATTCTTTACAAAATCTGTGTAATAATGGTAAACACTTAAGATTTGATGCAATTCTCATTCAAATTATATTGTCACGTAGATCGGGTTCAAGAATTTTATGGAATCAATCTCAAAGAGCAAGAGAGAGTTCTTCAGGAGCAATGGAAATTTATTGTCAAACAAACAATTCTTGAAATACAGGATTCAGCAGCAAAATTTGCAGAGTAAATCTCTGAAGCCCTTCACATGCGCTCAGACACAGCTATCAGTGTCTAAAATACAAGTGTATTAAAGATTATTCACAAGCACTCGCTCGTCCTACTCAACAGCCGAAGTAATTACTAATCGCTGGTCGAATCTTCAACGGTCAAATCAATGCTAACTCAGTTTCGGCGAGTGACTCCCTATATATATATTTATAGGCCTCACGAATCTTTCGATAGATCTACTTACGTCATAGATCGTGATATTAGTAGATTTTTCCAATAATTTCCAGAAGAATCCATAGAGTCGCGAACTCTCCAAAAATGGTTACCATTATAGTTGCCAAAAATGATGCCAACCTGGCTCAATCCCCAAGATTTCGTCAAGTTTCTATTGAATCGCCATTATAATGTAAGGAACGACGTTGCTTGCGAATATTACAATTTTAAAATAAAATAATTACAATACAAAGTAATGTTAACGTATTACACATCCAGATAGAAATTATTTGCACTATTTTAAGTATTCTCTACACAAACTTCGTAACAATAGTAAGAATTTTGCAAAGCTTTGAATAAATTCAATGCACGTTCAGTTAGACTCACCAGAACAATCAATTGATTTAAAATTTTACTAAGTAGCCAAAATATTTCAGAATCAACACAATTACAACACTGAGTTTTCAACAATATGACATAAAGAGAGAAATGATAAATTATCGATTGATATGCAATGTCGTTGAATATTTTTATTAGAAAGTAGAGTGGGTATTATAGGAAATCTAAATAACCACATTATAAAGTTGCTTTATCGTAATTCTGAACTATATTTAATGAAAACATCCCAGATTTTCTAACCCCAGTCGATGGAACTAAATCTTGTTGAAAATATTTGGTAAGAGGGGCACAAGAAAGTAATCAAAACAAAGCACGAAATTTCAATTTGATGTAATGAATGCAATTGTTACATGCACTATATAATCGCGGAACTTAACTTCAAAAATTTATGAAATTTAATGATGTATGTCATTTAATTATGGAACTAGTTAATTGTTTTTATTCAATCTTAGTACAAGTTTTATAAATATTTTAAATATTTACAATGCATACTAATATATAATTTGAACAAAGTTTTTGGTTGGGATTTATTTATTCCGTTACATAAAAATTGTTTTGAAAATAATAAAGTGAAACTTTTTGTGTAGGTTCTGTATAATAGTAGAATTGTTTAACCTTCAGATTTATCAATCACTGTTTTATTACTAAATTTACAGTCCCTTATGTTAATATAATCACTGTTTTTTCAATCAATTTCATATAATAACTAAGATAAAGTACACTAGTTTTTGTAAATATTAAAATATCTCTGACCTGAAGGTCATTTCAAAAATGAATAACATAGCAACACATCAGAATTAAAAATTGAAAATTTGTTCATGAACTTTTGGTGCAGAATGGGCCCCGTTTATGTTATTTTTTGTCAATTTTTACCAACTTTTCCCATTTAAATAATTATAATTTCTTTTTCTCTTCTTAATTATGGCATGTTTTTCTGAAAATGTACTAAACAAATCTTAAAACCACAAAAAAATCCCCACATCTGCATTTTTTTTTTAAAAAAAATGTTGTCGCAAGTAGTCGGATACCTTATTTCTGTTGACAAATAAATGTGTTCCTTCCATACAAGTTTATTGGTACTTACGTATTATATCGTTGTCCAATTTTATAAAATCAAAAGATGTTGCCAAATGGCGCGATATACAGCCAATAGGGGAAACAGTCTCCCCCAACACATTCGATAACATTAATAGCATTTGGCGATATTTTTTGAATCGGTGATGTCGTTTTTGTTTGGTGAAATTGGTCGATGGTATAGTATGTATAAGTACCATTTAGTCAAATCTCAGAATTTTATGAAATCAATCATTTGTTTTTCAAAATATTTTACAAAAATTCTCCGCTTTTATTTGGATTAATTGAAGAAAAACTTTCTCTCTCACAGTAATGTATTGAGTTCCACATTAAAGTACTTATATTTATTGAATTTTCTGTATGCCTACATTGTATTAAGTAATTCATAATAAATGATGCTGTAATCCTATATGAATTATTAAATATTTATTTTTAAAAAAACCTCTATTTACTAATGAAGTCCTTGGGAAAAAAAATTTATTTACTCGAAAATTTGCTGCAATATTATCCTTTTAAAAAAATAAACCTTTCAAATCGGAATTTTATTTTACTAAGAAACATCGGTAAACAAATTATTGATGCATAATGCAGTTGTTTGTTCAAGGTAAACCGTGCCACCTGAGATTCTACTACTTTTTTCAAGGTTACAGTTACGAGGTAAATGAAGATTTAAGAATTTTATACTTAACTCTTAATGTACTTAAACTGACTAAAAAAATCTCATTTAGTTCGTTTTTGTTCCGAATTAACTTTACTGTGAAAATAAGTTCTGCAGGAAAAGTGCTCAGTTTGTGAAAAAAGAAAGCTTTTAGTTGAGATTGAAAATTTCAAATTATGAAACGAATTATACGCTAACATTTCAAGCGATACTGACCATGGATATGTATAATTCATGTTCTTTTACATGACATAATTATGTTCAAACAGGAAATGACATGTATTTATAAGTGCAGCTGTGCTGAAAATATAAATAAACAACAGAGATTGTGAAATAAAAGCTTTTAAAGTGAAGTTACTATCGATAGATAAAGTCTGAATATTTAAAGTTGTGAACTGTCTTAGTTACATAAATTTACTTTTGGATGTGGTTGAACATGTTTTAGAAAAAAATATTCGTTTTAAATATATAAATATTCCTTAACTGGTTGTTTAATAAGCAAAGAAATTCTTTATAATTATGAAAATTTCTTAATTTCTTTATTTTTCTACATTAACAATAGCACGAATAGAGCTAACTAATGTTTTTATATATAAAGAAAAAGAGAATACATACATATAATTAAAAATTGACTTCTATATGAAATTATGGAATTTTAGAAGCATATTATTAGGGAGGTAGTTTCTAAAAAAACAAGAAATACAAAGTTCAAAATTCATAACAAATACATCAGCTCCGAATAAAAGCTATTGTTTATTTATTCTAAAGAAATATTTTAAGCAATTATTTGAAGATCATTTGCCCTTTGAATCGGTTTTATCATAACTTTAGCATAACCAATGGATGGATGGAGAATATATTGAATTTCAATTTTCTTCTCCAAATCTACAATTAAAATGATTCTAAAATTGTAAGAAGTAAAATAAAATTGCATTGCCAAGTACATGCTTCTCTAATTGTTTGATGAATAATAATATAAATAGTTAAAATATCTAATCTTCAGACGATATTTTATTCACATATTAATGACCTCATTAAACTAAAGACAGACGATTTTTAAAAATGTTTGAAATCAAAAATAGCTTTATACAGATAAATAATTATAGGATTATAAATGTACAAATTTGATTAATGACAGTAAAATAAATGATATTACAAACGTACTTGAATGGGTTTTAAAAGCTAAGTGAAAAAATTCTTTTAAATGATTTGTTTCAATTAATATAACCAGTTCACATTTTTCAAATAAATTTACACCGCTTCTTTGAATAGTATAAATCGATAATTATTTCAATAATTATTTATTAAAATTAATAAAGTGATAAAAAAGGAAGTTCTAAAGTGATGATTTGAAAAAGGATGTAATAATATTTTTCCTTCGATATGTTGAGTTACGAAAATAATTAGAAAGTGGGATCATTTTACTTGACACTTATTTTATCGAACTACTTTGGTCCGCTTTGAATTCTTGAAGATAATGTTTGGTTTTCACTCTCAAAAATTAGGTTTTAATCACAAATTTAGTAAATTCCCTCTTCCAAGATAGCAGTCAAAATATTATTCTCTATTCGTTTCAACTTTTGTAAGAATCTTAATGAAATATCTAAAAATAACTTAATCTCTTTTTCTGATACAAATACTTTTATATTTTAAATATTATAAATACCTTTGACCCATTCCAGTGGCTCAAATTCAAGAATGTGGAGTAATAATATAAGACCTTAAGCAGAGAGAACGCATATATTGAAACAATGTTATCACAAATTTATCTTCAAACAATTGTATCAACTTGATTTTGAAACTATTAATAACCACAAGTAAATACTTCAGTTAAAATCATGAGTAAAGAAAATTAGAATTTGTATGTGTACCTTCCATTTTCACACAGAAACTATTGCTTTTAAATCTTGGAAAAGTGTTCTGAGATATTTTGACAAAGCGAAACATGCAAAAGTTTTTATTTTTTATTTTTACTAGCAAACAATCAAAAAAGTATTTTAAAAACTAACCAATTTTAAGCATATTCATGTTATCAAACAAAAGTTTAAAAATTTAAATTTGAGATAAATTCTACGAATTGGACCCCATTGGATTTTATGTGAATTATTTTTTTATCAACTATTATAGAGACTCCGAATATTGAGTTCTTAAAATATTAGAAAATGCTATCTACTTAATAGAAATAATCAACCATGTGGGGAAGAAAAACTTCTCAATTGGTCCTTTTAGACTTTTTGCTTCAATATAATTATAGCGAACATGTGAAATGATACTTATAGTAAAATCTGGCCTATAACGCACACTTATATTTTCAAGCTGCATTTTTAATTTTCCGGTTTATTCACCGTACAACGCATACCTTTTTCTATGCTAATAATCCAGAAATGTATATAGGCAGTGCTCTTATATTTTGAAGTCCTTCATTCGAGGTATCATTCCAGTCTTTTGAAAAAATAATACACTTCAAGAACTACAACTCCTTAAGTTCAAATGGTTTGACATTTCTTTTAAATAAACAGAATTTAGATAAATGGAGAAATTTAATTCTTTATGTTCATTTTTTTTTATTTTTGAAACTATCATTTTTATATCCAGCATACGATGCGCCCCCGTACATTTCAGTCTTGTATTTTCCGCAAAAACTACACGTTACACACCGGATTTTACGGTAATCAATACTTCAATAAGGAATTGTTGTTTAAATTTTATATATTTATTGCTTTCTAATAGCTTAATCAATATTTCTAAAAAAAGAAGATCCAATCTCAGTTCGTTTTCTATTGTTGTTAGAAAAAGTAGTGAAACTTTCTCGACTTTGATAGTATCATTCAACAAACAATAATATTTTCTCCCAATGAACGAATCCAATTGTATTGCAAGATATATTCCAATGTAATGGAATTTGAATTTCCTGTAGCTAATATTTACAAGTAATTGTTATTTGTGGGAAATCAAACTACCGTAAAATCTAGCGTATAATGCGCACCCATACTTTAGAGCTGCAATTTTTAATTTTTAAATACATTCGCCGTATAACGCGCGCCTTCTTTCTCATGAAGAAAGCTGAAATGTACGCATGCACTGCTCGTATGTTTTTAAGTCATTTATTCGAGATATTATCCCAGGTTCTTGAAAAAATATTATATTTCCAGAAGTACAACTCTTATAGTTCATATAATATGCCATATGTTTTAAATAAACAGTATTTCAAACTGTGTAAAAGTCTTAATTTTTTTTCTGTGCTATTCTTTTTCATTTTTGAAGCTCTCATTTTTATACTCGGTGTATAACGCGTGCCCGTAAATATCGATTTTACTTTTTGTGTTAAAAGTGCGAGTTATACGCCGAATTTTACGGTAGTCCTTTTTTTTACAGAGAAAACCTTCAATTTGTGATAAATAGTATATTTGACTTCATCAAAACATGGGAAAAGAGCTCACAATAACGCAATAAAATGAAATATTCTCTAGGATGTGAGTTCATACTCTTTTCATCCAGTTGAAGAATGCACCCAACCGATCAAGTGACAGAGATCAAATAGATAATAAAATTCATACTGTGTGTCATAGTGCTATAAATTTTGTCTGACAGAAGGATAAACATATTTAACGTAATATAACTCACATCGGAACTATAAAAGTAAGGTCAATTTATGAAGGATGTCAATATATATCAACTATGGAAGTTTTATTTAGTAAGTTTTAGATGCTAACGTAAAAAAAAAAAAAAATTATATATAAGAATCCCCGTGAAGTGTGAAGAAATAACATCTCAACATTGAGTCTACTCTATAGTATAAGTCTATAAGAAAAAGGTTAAAATAAAAGAATTTTATTGCAAATAAGGAAGAAATGGTGGACATGCTGTTGTTCTTCAAAAGGAAAATCCTGAGGAATATTTTTGGACCAGTAAAGCATAATGACGTGTGGAGAATACTAAAACTGTATAGTATTCTCCAACGTCATCATGCTTTACAATGTTGAGTTCGCCAGATTTTTGTAAATTTCTTAATTTATAAAAAATCTGGCGAACTCAAAATTGTAAAAATAGCCAAACATCCCACATTAGATGATTGGGTCACATATTTAGGTATAATGACTCATTTCCAACTAAACAGATAACTTTTTTCAAGAATCGATGGAAAAAGAAAGAAAAGAAGACCAATTAGGTAACTGGATAACGTTGAAGATAACTTAATTATAATTGGAGTAAACCGATAGAGGGCTATTGAGACGCATAGAGCCAGATAGAGAAGACTTAGTGAGACAGCCTTGGTCTGCAACAGGCTGTAGTGCTTAAGAAGAAAAAAAGAAGAAGAAATGAATATTTCATCCCTTATGAGAAACATCAAGGAAGCACCTAGTAAACAATATATATAATCTTATTTACATATATCTTTAATCTTCACTTTCGCAAGTTAAGATTTCCTAAACATTGATTACCAAAGGATAAGAAACATTCGAATGAACACTATACGATTGATAAAAATCTATGAAGTATTGTTGATGGAGATTAATTCTCTCTCTAAAGAAGCTTACGGTAAAACCATGAATAGAGAAAAGTAAATAAAGTATTTGTTTTGCTTAACAAGGTTGACTTAGGTTTTTAGTAACACAAGCATTCTGAAACGAGGATTTGATGAAGCATACAAGAATTTGTAACTGTAGATAGCTAAAATAGCCAATTTATAAAATGGATGCATGATCAATTTTCTTGCTTAACAAGGACTCAGTGTTTACTATAGGTTTTGGTAAGAAACAGTGCAACATCTGGTATTTAAAACCAACTAGATTTACAACTCTTCCCGTGTCATGATTGCTTTAAATTAATCAATAGATTCGAATTATTCAATGGATGAATTAATCTTACTTTCGTTACCTTAAAAGCAATTTTTTTTTCTTTTGAGCTTAAAAATAATAAACGGTACTCACGTATTCGCGTCACCGTAGCAAAATTTGTGCCAAGCGAAAAGCGCCTTAGATTTTGGAGGAAAATGGCGCGGTTCGCTTGGCACAATTTGACTGCGGTGACGCTAATACGTAAGTACCAAATGAATAATAAAAACAGATGCTGATAATTCATGTATTATCAGGTAAATGAATTGTTATTTCTAACAAATACATTAAAATTTACAAAAATTAAAATAATCAAACCTTATTAACTTAGGATTTTGTAATATTAAAGCAAAAAAAAAATTTAAAAAATGAATAAATTTTTAAAAATATCAAATTTTTTTTATTAATTAAAAAAATTTAAGACACGCAACTCATAAATATTTCACAACTTCTTCAAAATAATGTAACATTTTTGTATATTGTTAATTACATTAAATCTGTAGTTGGAAGGTGTTGTAATAAAAAGCTTTGCTCTTTAAATAAATATTCTATTCAGGGTACCTGCTTTAATTATTTTTCAAACAAGTTTTTCTGGGAAATAATTTTTGATTGAGCTTTTGCACTTCCTTTAACTAAAATTATTAATAAATAATAAAAAAAAATTAATAGAAAATCAATGAGGTACTATACAAAAAAGCCTTGTGATAGATATAAATGAAATTTAAGTATAAACCATAAGTTAAGATAACTATAATTGGTAACAAACGATATAATTCTACAATTTTTGAAATAGCTGTGAAACAATTTGTAAATAAAATATAATTAGAACTGGAATAAAATCATTAGAATCGGAACCAAACGGTAATTTATTTTGTTCGAAGAAATAAAAACATGCGAAAATATTTATAAATACTTGGAAGGGAAAAAAATTGTCGCTTCTCAAAAGAATTCCAATGAGTCAGAAAAACTAAATGGCGAAAAAAATTCCAAAAATAAATGCTTCATCAGCTTAATGTAAGTAAGCAGGTAGAAAAGACTTCTATCTCTAGAATCAAGAAGGAAACTGTTAAAGATTCACGCTTGACAAAACGTTTTGTCTGAGATTGTAAAACTATATATAGGACATGGGAAGATGAAATGAAGGCGAACGTCTCTAATGTATGAGAAAGAATAATTCTTTATTTTTTCTCTCTTTATGCGTTTTTTTCGGAAATGGAATGTATTCAAATTAGTAATAAGAGGGATTTTATAATTATTCCTTTACAGTAGTATGGTTTAAAAATTAATTTAATGACATGTGTTATAAAAAAAATTTCAGAAGTTAGATTTATGGAATTTTTTTCAGCTTTTATCACTACAAACCACCATTATCCATTATTTGGAATTTTTTAAAATATAATATAGAATTAAAGCTGTTATCGCAACATTTTATAATTTGAATTTAAAAAAAAGAGAAACAAAAGATTATCACTATTGTTACTTAAACAATAAGCAATTTTCATTGATATTACTATGCATTTAATGTTCAATATATCATTATATAAACGTGCATTTCTGCAATTATTTAGTGCTATTCTTTCATGTCGAATTACAAAGGCAAAAAAAAAAAAAATTGAATCTAGTACAAAAAGTCTGAAATTTTTCAAATTTTGTCTAACATAATTAAAATGACGATTAAATAAGAGATTGTGCTGAGATTAAATCGTTTGATGTACCTTGATTTTTAATTAAATATTATTTTGTGTAACAAATTATACAGAAATGAGACTTCTTTGTAAAAAAAACTTAATATATCATATTACTTTTTAAGGACTTTATTTTTAATTCAATTTAAAATATACTCAAAAATACTTTACATATAAAGCTAATTTACCAGCACTAACCTTTTACAGGTGGGCTTCATAAACTATTTAACCTTAAAAATATCTGGTAATTAACAAATTTAATTGTATCTTCTTATTACAAACGAAACAAGTCGATGTTTTTTAATTTCTCTGATCTCAAAACTAATATTTTTACTGCTGATGAAAAAAGAAGATAGATCATGATTTTTAATAATTGAACAAGAAACAAATTAACTGACATAAGTATTCGATAAAATAAAATGAGATTACAAAGTGGATTCTAAAAATGGATGCGAAAATTAATTAAATTAACCCTAAATATTGACCTAAATTACTAAGATTGTCCACTTGAAAAAAAATATTCATGATTTTACTTTTTTTATTTAACTAAAATTTCTGTATGATTTATAAAGATTTTAAGTTTATAGTTGTGTATTATCAACATTTGAAATGTATTAGAGTCATAGAAATGTCTGAATTTTATGTTCTAAGGAAACTAATATTATTATCGGCAGACTTAAAAGGTTCTTAATTATTTTAACTCCGCACAACAAGAAAAAACTCCTGAGTATAATATTCGTAATAGAACTAAAAATGATAATTTTTTTGAATTAAAAAAAAGGAAACATTGCTTATTTATTGTTTTTTTTCTCAGATGCTTCTCTGTTTAAGTTATTCTAAATAAATAAGAGCATTATCCACACAGTGGAACGGAATTTTTTAATAGTGACAACAGTTAGTTGCTCGATAAAATCATTCAACTTGCTCTCTGAATTAAAAATAAAAACAATATTTAAAGGGAATGTAAATAAGTAATAAATTATACTTGTTTATATAAAAAGTTGTTTATAAACATTTCATGCTGGCTCCTTGTCTAACTAATTCTTTTTACTGATTTTTAGAAATTTCAAAGGGCATGCACATTAATCATTTCCTACATTCTTTTAGATGTTGTTTTGTGCAATTTTAAAGTTGCTTCATTATTTTTTTTTAAAGTTAGTAATCCGATCTTTGAATAAAAAATTAAAATTTCTTTCAAAGTTGTTCGTGTTTCGGCTGCATATAGTTGCGTCTCTTAAATATTTGTTACAAATATTTCAAAATATAAAAATCAAGCAATATTTTTCTTGAAAGATGTCAATCAATATCGAATTTTTATTATCGAATTATTTTTAAAATAAATTAATTTATTAAAGAATAATTAAACGTAAAAAGGCGTTCCTGTGAAATTTTAGTTTTATAAAAAAAAGTATTTTTTATCCAATGAAATTTATTTTACATGAAATATTAATTTTTCCACTTGTTTTAATTTTGTCAATTTTTTTTCGAAATTCATATAATTCTAGAGATTTTTGTACATATTTACAAAAATAATGCGAATTTTGAAAAATAATAATTGTGTTAAATAATAGGAAATGCTTTTTAATGTATATTTTGTAACAAAGTGCTTGTATTATTTTAACTTTCTCTCTTTATAAAGATAGAGAGAGATATAAAGATAGAGAGAGAAAGAAGAGAGAAACATACACACACAAACATACACACACATGCATATACAGTCGAACCTCCATTTTACGAACCTCTATTTTGCGAACATTTTTCTGGAACCAAGAATAGAAGCATATTGAAAGATGAATCTCTTTAAACGAATTTTCTACAAACTGAACTTTTTTCGGGATTAGTGATTTTGTTAAATAGAAATCCGACTGTATGTATATACAATGAAAATCACTTAACACGAAACTGAGGGGACTGAAATATTTTTTCGTGTTAAAAGAATTTTGTTTTTCAAGATATTGCAATTATATGTTTATTATGGTTTAGTTTATTTACATAAATTTGTATAGCATATATTTAATAAAAATCATTGAAATAAAAACAGTCACTAGAACTGAATGAAATTTAATACAAAATTTTCAAATTTAAAAAAAAAAAAACATTTATTGAGTTTCTAAAAACTAATCTGATATTTTTTGCATTGTTTTTTTTTAGCATAAAATTGTCAACAAATTGTTTGATATCGTTCATTTTGTCATTCATTTCATCATTTATATGTGCTTCTAAATAACTGTGCATACTTTTTCTGATGTTCCTCATTTCGAAAAATGGGGGAACAAGAGCTGCATTATTCATTTTATTTTCAGTATCGGAATCTTCATCAATGATGTTTTTTGAACTTTGAACAAACTCCAAAATGTTTTTTCTGCCATAATTGGGGCTGTACACACATTATCATCATCTATTGCAATGAATTCTTCCGGTAATACAATAGGACAGTCCAATCCAGCTGGTGTTTTCCATACTTTGTTCATTCCCATAAAGGAAATCTTTTCGTGTTAAGCGATTTTCGTTTCGTGTTAAGAGAAAAATGCATGTAAATACATAGTAGTATGTCGGGATAGTTATATTATTTCGTGTTAACCGATATTTCGTTTTAAGCGTTTTCCCGTTGAACGCATTTCACTGTATATATTATTTTTAATAGAATTTTAAAAAAAAAATATATAAAAAAAACTAGAGAAATATTTTTTGATTTGCTTAAAAATTGAAAGCAAATATATTTGTCGAATAGTCTGACATATTCAATAAATAATAATAATAATAATAATTCTAGGATCAAATATTTTAATCGTAAATTTTGCAACATTGTTTTATGAATAATAATGTAAGTTAAATTATTTATTGCAACTTAAAACAGGATTATTTCAAAAAATTCTCACCACGATTGCGACACTAATCTGATATTATCACATCACAATCCTCAGTGACAGTCTTCAGGGCATTACATGGCATACTTTCTCCTACGAAAGTTGTGTGTAGAATGGAGATGTAAACTCAAATGACATTTAATACCCGCTGATTCGAATGCGGGAAAAATTTGCGTGAGATATTTATTAATAGATATAATCAGCTGTGCTAGAAAGAATTTTTTGATCACCGAACGCATTGTCTTCAGGAGTTCGTCATTTAAATGCCACCAAAGAACTCTGAAAATGAAGCTTTTCAGTCAGCTGCGCAAACGTTTTAAGGTGTCATGCATGTTTACTCATCGAAATTTATTTCTTGTTTGAAGCAACAGTTCAGTCGGAGGATTAGCATAGTTTGTGACGAAACCATTCTCATCTTGGCCGAAAATGATCTTTTGACTCATGAGAGTTGAGGTGTAATTTAGATCACTAAAAATAAAATATTAATGGTTTACTTAAATCTTTATAAAGAACTCTCAAGCTTTAAATTTCACATCAATGGAATTAGATATACACCTCCTAGCTCTAGATTAAGCGATGTATATTCGTTTTAAAGTTAACCACATAAATCAACAAAGAAAAGGTTTATTGATATTTTTAGAGTTTTCTTTTTAAAAAAATTTAATTTCATATATTTTTTTTGTAAATGTAATTTAATTTACACCGAATGATTGAAAAATGTTTGTGTATGCAAAATCTTGAATATAGCGATGTTAATGTGATTGTCCGAAATTGGAGAGAACTTTTTCAGATGAATGTCAACACATTCCACCCTCCACCCTCCCAATGATATACTAAATATTTGATTATAAAAATATTTTATATTCAACACTCACCATGAGCAACAAGAGAGCTAAGTGCCTCGAAATTTTGAATCCCGATCAAGTGACGAGGATGATATCTGAATCGGCACCACTTTGTGGCTGGACAGATTTAACATGCATCAACCCTGGTGTCAGGGGTGTCAGACTTGTGGTCAGCAAAGAACATTTTTGCGGCCCGGGCAATATATCGGCACACAATAATATATAATCTTTGGGAAAAGCAACTGAAAAGTGAAGATTTAACGCCCTTCCTGACGTGCAACATGAATAAATCAAATTTAGTTGATACTGCTTCGTATCAAAAATAGGTAGAAAAAAAATTTCGAATCTTAGAACTGAATTTGAAACCAGATTCACAGATTTTAATTCTTTGGCAGACAAGCTTAATTTGTTTTCTTCGATTTTCTCAAATATAGACTCAATACCCAGCCATATGCAAAAGGAGGTGATCGAAATTCAGTGTGACTCAAATTTGAAAGCAAAATTCATTGAAGTGGGTGTGCTCGAATTTAACAAATATTTACCAGCCACGTTTGAAAATACTCGAAAATACGTATATGAAATTTTCTCCATGTTTGGAAGTACTTAACGGAGCGAGCAATTATTTTAAGTCATGAAAGGAAATAAGTTTCCTGTTAGAAATAGTACTAATGAGGTTCCCCTTGGGTCAGTTTTAAAAGTAATCACTGTGAACAAAATTTCTCCAGAAATAAGAAAGATAGCAACAGAGAAGAGATGTCAGGCAAATGTTAAATTAAATTTACGCAAACATTAAATTTGTGTTGTTCTTTTGTATATGCTTATTATCATGTATTCTTTAAAATAAATTACATTTCTATAAATAATGATTATTTTCTGGCCCACCTAAAGTTAATCCTTGTTTATTTGGTCCAAGTTAGCCTTGGATTTTGACAACCTTACTCTACACGGGGGGTCTTCAGTGGAGCTGAAGCTCAAACTCATGACACGCCGGCGATGAATTCCACCAGACTACCGTGGCCCTTGCATGGAAACTTATTTTAGTCTTATTTTCCCATTTTTGTTTAATCTAACTTAAATGCTTCATTTCTAGAAACAATTGTTATTCGAGCCATTATGACTTTTAGAGGGTTCACCATTGATAAATATGATGTTTCTTATACAAAATAAAAATTTATTATTTTTGACGAAGCTAAATACGATTTATAATTTAATAATAATTTAAAGTAATAATAATTTTAAATAAGCAAAGCATTTTAATAAGCAAATAATAATTTAAAAAAATGGGAAATATATTAAATCACTCGCATGAAACATTGTCATAAAATTGTAAAAGCATTTATATCGCAATTAAAATCTTTTAAAAAGAAAAAAATTAATTGCACAAATTTGCCAAATAAAAACTTGATACATTTGTAGATGTTTTTAACTAGAAGATAACCTTGGCTTATTTACGTGCTAAGACGGGAATTGTTTACTGTTTATAACATTGTTGTGTCTGAATGAAACAAATAAATTGTCTTATTTACTTCATAAGGTACTAAGAAGAAATTTATTCCGTTGTTCCAAATGTGGAATACGGCAGTTTTTTGTATTTTTTATTTTTTGAATGTCGTAAAAAATATTTATCAAAATAACTTTCACACATTTTTCAGAGAAATCAGTTTCATTCAATAAAGACAGTTAAAAATATTTGTATTATTTTCTTTTAACTTAAGGGAACACAGTACAATTAATTCAATTGACAAAAATCGGTAAAAAAATCAAATTTAATTTTTTGGCCTAAATTATTCTTTATGTACTTTTCCATAATCTCACAAAATTTGATAGCTCTACACTTAAAAAACGTAGAATTATGATAGCTTTTACGTTCGTTTTCATTCACATCCCTATGGCAAATCAAAACTTTAAACTTATTTATCTCAGAAAGATAAAATAATTAATTTGTCTTTATTTAAAATGCTAAGGCTTTTTCTCTATTGTGCCTAATGCTTTGAATTTTTTTTACCTAATGCTAATAAAACATGGAACAAAAGTTGGTATGCACTTTTTAATCAAAACAGTACTTATTTTTAAAAATAATTGAACTCAGAATTTATACATTTCTTAAAGAATTCTCAATAAGCATTTTCATAAAAAGAAGTATTGTACGATTACCAATCACGTTATCGCAAAACCCATATCAACTTTTGTTATACACAGTTTGACGTACTTGTAAATCAAATTTCATGCGTGTATGTAGTTTTTTGTAGAAGGAGTAGCAATTTAAAATCACTTCACACACACACAAATATTGTTTCTTCCTTAAAAAAATTCAATGGCTAGCTTTTTATGAAACTGAGTACAAAATCTGTTTTACATAGAATCAACACATAGGAGGCAACCAAAATTTTTTTTGAAAAACCTTAAATTAAAAATTTTTGTGAAAATCGTATCATATCCCCATTAGTATTAATTACTGATCATAATTTTTGATAAGAAAAATATCTTATGTACACTGATATCATTGATTTGTAAAAATAATCTAGTGTTGTGCTTCGAAGTGTGATGTAAATAAACAACTAAATATTAAATCTGATTTGCAAAAATAAAAATTAATCCTGTTTATCATATATTTACGAAACTTATTTATCATTGTTATATGTTGAAATATCCTAGTGCAGCGGTTCTTAAATTTTCGATCGCCACGGCTCCCCTTTATATCAGCGTGACATCACAGATCCCCATGATTTTGAACACCCTTCCCCGACTTAATACTCTTGATCAAAATACATGGTCTAGTAGAGTTTTTTTCATTGGGGGCAATGTAATTATCTAGTCTAGGAAGGCGCATCTTTAAATTTTTCCACGAGGCCTTTCAGAGTGTAAAAGAGGAAAATCTCAATATTACATAAGAGACTCCGTGGACGCTCTAAAGAGGTCCACAGGGAGGACGCCCTAAAGAGCCTGGGGTGCTGCAGATCCCCAGGAGTTCGCGGACCACAGTTTTAGAACCACTGTCCTAGTGTATTTCTGCTAAACTGAAACTATTTCGAAAATTGCTAAATCCCCGGGAAAAAAACTCTTTATGGGGAAAATTCGTTAAATAGAGATTTAATTTTCAATAAACCAGGTTCTTGATTCCAGGAAAAAGTTCGCAAAATAGAGAAAATCGTAAAATAGAGGTTCTTAAAATTGAGAACCCACTATCATTCTAATTTTTTTTTTAAAAAAAGAAAATCGCAAAAAATAGTTTTTTTCGTCATTTTAGAACAAATATTAAAAATATTAAATGTCCTATTTAAATTAGTTTTTAAGGTGAATGTGTAATGTGTGTGCGTATAAAAGCGTTAAATATTATCGCCATGCATTTACTGACTTTTCTCGATAAACTTTGATAAATATTTGAAAAATTAAATACTATCTTCCATTGATTAAATTCATTTCTTTACTTAAATTAAAAAAGTCTATAGAAATTTTTATGCATCAAAATTTATGATCAACAACACTGATACGTAAAATTTAATATACAGCGCAATCAATTTTACATCAGATTAAATATTTTTAGCCAATTACTTTTCGGTGATTTCAAATAGTACTTTCATTACTGTTGGCTCTTGTCATTTTCTACATTTCTGACTACTTCATTAAATATGACAAACAGAATAACAACAAGCTACTTCCTTTACAGACAAATCTCTACAAATTATCTTCTCAGGAAAATTCCTTGCATAGAGTCTAAGGCAAAATTATTAAGATAAAGATTCAAATTGCTCAATAAAACTCGTTTCTTGTATAATGATAACAAGTAAATTCCAAAACGAAAGTGAATTGTTTCCTTCATCGTTTCGAATAACCATCACGCTCGATTCAAACGTCACGTAGTCGAGCGCACTTTCTCAACAAACCAACTGATACACTAACCCACAATTGATACAGGAAAAAACGAAACTTTTCCTCAGTGAACAACTGTTATATCTCCAGGCTAACTGACTGAAATACCTTCCTGGTGAAAACTTGTATGTGCTTCATCAAGTTACCATTGCATTCCATTTAGGCTTAAGGGCATGGCATCGAAGCATCTCGTCATGTGAAATGAAAAGTTTTTCTTTCCACCGCACTTGTTTGTTTGGCATTTCGAAATAAGCTTTCTTAACCACGGAATCGTGATAAGTATACCAACACCACACTACTGTTTCCAAAATGACAGTATGATTCAGAGGGAGAGAGAGAAAAGTCTTTGAGAAATAAACTAGTTTTTATGTGGACCATGTTCACAAATACAGGGCGTTTATAAAAATTCTCGTTTTGTGTGTGTATTTGAATACATAATTTAATTTGAATTCCGGTATGGTTTGGATTATTTCATAACAAACCTGAAATAAATATTTGATTTTAGAATTCGAAGTCGAGTTTATTTGTATGTTTATTTTTTACTCAAAAAAGTAAAGTTGTTTACCTTTTGTGATATTGTTGTAACGCACGCTGAAGGTTAATTAAACACTCGACTTCAGTATGTAATATTCAACTGAGGGCCATTTAAAAAATGATAAATATTATCAATAAACGTCTGCTTTGAGATGGAATTCGTATAGATACAATACTAATATATCAGGCGTCATAAACAAGCAAAGATATTCACTTATGGTTTCTTATGTTCTATAAAGAGAATTTCAAAGTTTTTTACATTATTTTATTACACAATTTCTGTGTACGCTTTTATAATTGCGAGCAAAACATCGAGTTTATACGAGATTTCTGGCCACGATCTATGAAGCAATGCAGGATTAATATTCTGAAAGGTTGTTGTAAATCGATTTTTCAGTTCATCAGTATTACGAATTGGAGATTAATAAATAATATTTTTTTCGTATCCCTACAAGAAGAAGTCCAAAGGTGTTATCCGGAAATCTAGATGGCTATGGTATTGGACTTCTAATTTCCATCCATCTCTTCCGGAGAACTTTTTCTCACTTCTAAACTCAAATGTCGCGCCACTCCATTTGTGCTGTATATGTGTTGCAGATTTAAATTCGATTAATCCTTCTATAATTTATGCTCGTTTTTGTGGTGAAGACATTTTGAAACGAGAAGGTTGCAAAACATGGGCATTGGGCCGTCTAGTTTGCATTTCATTAAACAGAAACTTTAATTTTTTCTTTATGGAACGTAAGAAACCGTAAGTAAAAATCATTATTTATTATTTTTAATTCATTTTTGAAAGTGTTGTCATACTTTACGGACACCCTATATTTTTGCTGTTTATAACCTGGGGAGGAAGGGGAGGGTTGTAGATAGTATCGCCTACACCAACACCTCCTGGATAGCAGGAGATGTTGCCTATTCTCGCCAAACGACTGGAAACTTGTCGCCATGAAAGCAACACTTTCTGTACAAATGTAATATAAATGATGAGAGAATGCTAAAAAAGTCTGTTTCCAGGTTAGGAAAATTCTAGTTTTCAAAGTGTCTTCCTGGAGTGCTGAAGGTTTTGTCTTCGACAAATCCTCTGAAATGTGTGTGTGTGTAGGTTTTTATTTTTAAAAATAATATAGTCATTATAGGTATTGTTGAGTATGTGCTATAATTTTATAATATTCCTGATTATCAGATTTCCTCTTTGTAAAGACCAAGACAAATAGTATTTGGTATAGTAGTTTGGCCTGTTTCAGACTTCCTACTGGCAATGACTTTAAGCAGGATTAGCTGTACGGAATGGGAATGGTAGATTCAGATTCCCGCCCACTTTGTGTTCGTGACATACCCACAACTAGGGGTCGTATCAATATATGCTCTGCAGGTTTAAACTTTATTTCTTTGAATGTGACTTTGGTGATTGTATTTATCATTCTCCGTTGTATAGGGTTGCTTGTTGAGTTACGAACAATAGGTCGGAGACAGACTGGATAAAAATAGTATTTATAAACTTTTTCAGATCAATTCAAATTTACAAAAAAAAACATACCTTAGATATTATTTCTGTGATAGTTAAATGTAATATTCTTCTTTTTTTAAATTATTAAGCTTGGCTCATTTTCTGCAAGAAAATAAATTTTTATACCTATTATTTTTATTTTTAGCATGTATCTTTTATATAAGCTATTAAAAACAAATTAAACCTAGAATATTATAAGTGTATTCATATAGATTTTTTTTTGTTTACAGAATTAAAATAGATTATGAGACATAAAATTAACAAATTATTAAACAGATATATTTGAATTTCATTACATGAAATATAATTATACCTTTGTGTATTTTTAGTAATATAATCTTGCCTAGTCAAAAATAGAAATTTTCTTAGTAATAAAACTATGTTAATTTAATTAAATTAAAGTAATTAAAATTAAGGTGAGTGTCTAATATCGAAAAAGTTGCCATGTAGGATTAAATATTCATTTTACTGATTTAAGTATGTATATTTTCAAAGAATAAGATTGGAAAATATATGGCGAAAAATTGTCATTAGTTGATAGGTTTTTAAAAAGTACAGAATTTGTAATGAATTCAAGAAATAGAACAAATATAGAAAGCAAAGGACGTTTAAAAAGAACTGTTGAAATAGGAAGTATTTCGGAATACTTTTGAATGTGTTATAAATTCCAAAATTTTTATGAGACTCCCAGAAACAAGTGGAAAAAATATTCAATTGTGTCAAAAACTGGCAGAAACTGGATTTTTATGTTACCAATTCTATGCAATGGAGTAAAAGCCAACAAATGTAAGACTGTCAATGCTGAAAATTGAGTAGAAATAGAAAAAGCAATGATTTATATATATATAATTGTCAACTACTGTATTATAGCAGAATATTAAAAAATTGAATTGTATATGAATATGAATGCGAAAACATTTGTTAATTGTTGAATAAGTAACAATAAGAATCAATTAGCGATGATTTGTTAAAAATATGCAGAGAATGCTTACGCATTTTTAGAACGATTTATTTTAAAAGGATTAAAAATGCAAATGTGTTCTGGGGGAAAAATTCTTGGTCAAAGCGCATTATTTGATTTAATTTTAAATTTATCATCAGAGGTACTTTCAAATTTATTTTTTAAATTAAAACTGCGGGTATCAACATAGGCTGTGCTTTCATGGTTTCGGAGAATAAATTTTCTAATTTTGTAATCAGAAAAGTTGTGAAATGCAGGATATGGAAATTTGCAATCGTAAAATGTGCAAAGCTTTTAATTGAAAGGAGAAAAATTGTTAAACATCTACATGAAAAGAAGACTGCAATTTGTTTTATAATTGTTTTTTTTTTTTTGCAATTTGTTTTATCAAGTGAATATTTCATGAATGCAAGTAGATAAAAATAAGACTCCTAGTGAATTCCTGTAATAAGGTAAGTACAGTTCCAAATGTTTTTAAAGTGAAGTCACAATAGTTGCAAAAATCTACAGATGTAAAAATCAATTGAAAACATATGTTGCAACTATAAACAAAAGAAGAAACTAAGATTAAAACAGAAAAAAATATAATGCATGCTGACTTTTACAGATATATGTGGCTAAACGCATTTAGTATATTCCTATGTGAAAACCATTTAGTGAAAGATAATTGGAAATAATTGTTTACCTTGGTAAAGTATTGGTTTAATTCAAATGATTGCATATGGAAGAATGAGATGAAGAAAATTTCGGTAGACTTTATTATTGTTATATGTTTCTCTCTTACAAAAGGCAATTAAAAATTATAGTTTCAAAAAATTAAAAACACTCTTTCATAGTTAATCGAACTAAATTGTAACTTTATCTTTTAGTCGCCAAATCTGGAAGTGGGATCTGAAATTAGTCGTCAGAAGCGGGATGGGATCTGAAAATGGGAAATCGTTAATCCTGGTGATCTTGATCAGGACAATGGTACAGAATTATTAAATTATTGTATCGTCATCGGTTCTTGATAATTGTACAAAATTTCGAATTAATATGACCTTTTAAAGTGATTAAAAATTGAGTTCAAAGATTCCGCTGCATACAGGGGAAGTTTATAAAAAGCGTGGGAAACAATATTAAAACCAACCAAGAAGAATGCTTCACGTCCGGACGTATGTTCCGTTCAATATCTTCCTGCAGTCCACTGAAATTGCATTCGTAAACTATCGTGACTTAACTAAGCCCTTGCTAAGTGAAAACCCGCAACGGTTGACGCACTTAGGAGAATGGCAAAAGAGAACTGGCAAGCAAAAACCCCTGAAAATTTTACGAAAGTTCTTTCTGCCATCAGGGCCGGCTCTAGCAGTTTTGCCGCCCCCTAAAAAAATGGGAAATGCTGCCCCTCTCTTCAAAGCAAAAGATTACGATTAAAAAAGATCAATTGTTCACACAGATACACACCGAAAAAACTTAAGTAATTTTTGCGAACAAAAAAGCACATAAGAACATTACAAACAAATATAATTTTAAGTCAAGTACACAAAATAATTCGAAATTAGGGACATAATTACCTGTTATTATTTCAAACGAGTAAAATGCAAGAGATGGAACCGTCCATTCATTAATTCTTCTAAAAAGAGTCTGCTGATGTGGGGATATCTCAAAGGTTTATTTTAACTTATAGTTACAACACTCAAGACTAAAATAAAACATCTCCTGTGACTCTCTGTCTCCAAAAAAATCTTATTGCCTCTGTCCCCTTTTGAATAGCTGACACCGGACGTCGCAGGGGTTAAAGGAATGTCCGTTGTGACAATACTCCGGGATGGGGAGAAAGTTACTAATGAAAAATGTGTAAACTTATCAAATTTCATGATTCAGCACGTACTCCCACCTCGAACTGAAAAGTTTCAACATAAAAGAAAGCTGACATTAAACATACAGAGTACAAAATAAGGAAGTAAAGTACATTAAATGAAATACAAAATTCACACCCAATAATATTTCAGAAAATATATAAAATTTTTGTGCAACAAAAAATTTTCCCCCCTTCAAATTCGATCCAAATGCCGTTTTTAGAATTTGCCGCCCCGTTCAGGGGTCCAGTTTCTCCGGTCCTAGAGCTGCCCCTGCTGCCATGGAGAGCATGATGTAGACTTTAAGTTCAGAAACAAAATCTTCAGGTAGGGCATTTAAAAATAAGTTTTTTAAAATTAAAACATTAAAAATATTCACCCGAAATCAATCAAAGAGCCTGTAAAGACCTTTAGTAGTTATAAATATTATTTTATAAGATGTTAGAAATATTTGTTCGAAGTGTTATAGATTTCTTGAGATTATTAATTAGCATCTCACTCGAAGCAATACGAGGTCTTTTGACCTCATAATTTTGAGCCATTGTAGAGAACGGCACCAAAGTTGGGCCACAATATCAAAACTTTCACATCCTCCAACGTCGGAACTAACAGATTTAACATGCATCATATTTAACAGCCATTCTACACGGCGATATTTTTTACATCATAACTCGATCCCCAAATAACACCAGGATAGGCAGAAATAACATAAGCACATGAGCTATTTTTTTTTTAAGTAGAAAGTCATTTTTTTGTATGTATTAGTATCATATTAAGATTTACCAAATATATTAAGTAAAGAATGTTTTATAATGTTATTCAGTTTTTTTAAAGAAGTTTTTATCCTTCTTTCATTTTTATGCAATATTTCTATTTTAAAACACCATGTATCACATTTCGATGCAAAATTAAGATTTTGTTTTACACACTTTTACAGAAAAAAAAATATAATTAGTCCTTCAATAAATACAAAAATTTGACGTGCACTCTCTTCTTTACTCTTTATGACTTATTACCTTTAAAATTTTAGATTTTAATAACGTTTTTTAATAATAAGTGAACATTTTTTTGGTCAAATATGCGTCATATGGAAAATAAAGAAAATTTTATAAGTAATCTTATTACGTGCTAAAAATATTTTTTACTCTCTTATACAGTTTTAAAGTTATCAAAGTCTGAAGTTATTATTCACATATTTTTTATGAACATTTTATACATTTTATTTATAAAAAAAAATCAAGAACTTTGTTATTATTAGAGAAATTTTCCTTACCTAAGTCTAAGGTTAATTTTTTTTTCGTCATAAAATGTTTGATTTTTATATTACTGTTACACATGAAGACAAATTTAAAGAATATGAGAGGGAAAAAGAAAAGAAAAGAAAGCCACATATGCATCAAGTCATTTGTTCAAATAATGAAATCTGAACCTCAATATCGAGAAAATATATAAAAATTTTATAAAATACATATCATATTTTTATTTTATACTTTTTATAATGATAAATTTGCCAATTTTTTTTTTTTTTATAAATCTGATTTAGCAAACATCAAATAAATCTATGGAATATATTTGAAGAAATGAAATTTCTACAGCCATTTAATTTTCAGCATACTTACAGTGAAAAAATTTTGTCACTTTTAGTTTCTGTGTAGATGAATTGATTTACTTATAAATGAGAAATTATAATTAATACTCTTGGTTTATTTATCATTCTTAATGAATTACTTTAAACTTTTTTTTTTATATGAAAAGGGAACTTTTTAAATTGAAAATGAAAAGGAAAGGGGGGAAAAAGAAGATATATATAAATGTTAGGAAACATATTTTTTAAATGGTTCAAACAAATTCAGATTACAGCATTAAATTAAGCACTATTAATATCAAGTGTAAAATAAAATAACATTTTAAATAATTTGACATATTATACATTATAGAAAAAAAAGGAAATGTAGATACTTTATCGAATGAAAACACCTAATTCTCTCTCTCTCTCTCTCTCTCTCATTCCTTAAAGATTTTATTATTACACTAGCCGTTACCCTCCCGCTTCGCTGGGTATTTCATGATGTTTTATAAATATATCTGTTTATATTCTGACAGACAGACAGACAAAAAATTTAAAAATTGTTTTTTTGTTATGAGTACCGTATATACTTTTAGTGCATTAAGTAAAAAGCTGCTAATTTGAAATTACAAACAGACACTTCAATTTTATTTATTTGTATAGATATAGATTGGGATTATAATAACTATTGTTTAAATGTGACTAAAAATGTAAATTTAAAAAAAAGAAAGGATTAAAACTAACCGTAAAACTTATCAATTTTTTGTTTCTTGCATTGCTTTTTGCTTATGAAGCCTTGATTTATTATTTTTAAAAGTGCATCCGAAACAGCCGATGCTCTACTTAACTGAACAGTGAGATAACTACCATAAAAAAATTATGGCACGTGTCAGCGTATTATCATGTGCGCGTAACACTATTATGTCTCATGAAGAGCATCGGTCGCCAGTAACCAAAACAACGACTTCATTAGCTCAGCTTGGCGTTCAATTTGGCGTTCATCTTGGCATTCAGTTTCACGTTCACCCGTATAGTTTCCGTTCCCGTAAGAATACGGAAATAAAATATAGCCTATGTTACTCCCCGTTAATGTAGCTTTCCATTAGTGAAAGAATTTTTAAAATCGCACCAGCCGTTTCCGAGATTAGCCGGAACAAACAGACAGACAGACAGACAAAAATTTTAAAAATTGGTTTTTTGTTATGAGTACCGTATATACTTTTAGTGCATTAAGTAAAAAGCTGCTAATTTGAAATTACAAACAGACACTTCAATTTTATTTATTTGTATAGATAATTTAAGCTTTTAAACTAGTTTTTTTTTAAAAGAAAAAAGGATTTAGGAAGTAAATATTCCTGAGTCATTTAAATAACAATTCTAAGAGAATACTTAAACTTTCAGGGATGTATTTTTATATTTAAAGCAAACATCGACAATTCTTTTCCGCATTTCCGTACAGTTACTATAGTTTCATTTAACAGGATCGCCACTTGTTGAATTCTGACATGTCACATACCATATTATTGATATTTTGTTTCTATTCTTTACGAAATCGAATAAATCGCCTTCTGTTTGTTCTCCCTGACATTTTTAATGACGAGTTAAAAAATACAATCCTCGATATTTCGAAACTTTGTTCTGCGTAATATTAATAACTCTAATTAATACAAATAATGATACTAATAGCATTTCAGCGTTCCTTCAATAAAATTATGATATTTAGTTAAATATACAATTATTTTAAACAACAAATACTTCGAGAGCCTCAATTTTAAAAAAATCACCAACATTTTACTTTTATTTTGATTAATAACAATTAAATAGTAATTATATCTCTCTTTCTCTCTCTGTGAATAAACTATTATTATTATTATTATAGATCTATAATGACTATACAAAAGAAAAAAATATATAAAATAACTAACACTTAACACGTAAAAGGAAAATACACAGTAGAGAATTGTATTAATAATATCTAATAAAACAGGATATTATAAAAATGATATTGGTAATGGTATAGCAGAGGTACAGACGGATACAACAAAATAATTTCAATTAAGAATATATGTCATCGATAGGTCAAAAGATTTAAATCAGACACAAAAGTAATGCTGAAAAATTTATAATGCAAGTGCTATTAATCGCAAAAAAAAAAAAAGTTACATTAAAAAAATTTTATAAATAATTTTTGCAGCACAATATATTCTATTTGTTATCAGGAGAATTTTCTGTCATTTACATTGTGTTCTATTGGAATATATATTAAATAATAAAACAATCGAAACTGCGTAACGTATTTTAAATTTTATCCAATTTTAAATATGCAACCTCTGGGTGAAAGTTTGTAATTATTTAGGGAGTTACGTTATTATTATTATTTTATTTATGAAATACATAATTTTTGGTATTTCCAGCCTGTTTTCGACTGTGATCAATTGATTCCTAAAACTGGCTTTTAAATCCACATACGCAACTCAAAGAATGTTGCTGTTAGTCGAATGATCCGCTGCCCCTAAAATCCCTCACGCCTCAAGAGTTTGCACTGCAGAACATGCCCCTACTTTTCCCCTATTGTTAGTAATTTGTCTTGCTGTCAAGCGCACATATCCTCGCTCGCAGGTGGTCATCTGTAAGGTTAATCTAGCGAAACACGTGTACGCATATTTATACTATGTATACAGGTCATTTCTTCAACGGTTGATATATGCTGAGATTTGAAACGAAGGTTCTTATTTATTGAGCTATTTCTTTATAGGATTTCTTAAGGAATTTCCAGACTGAAAGCATTGGAACATTACATAAACATTGAAAATATTTCCGTTTTAAATGAGTCAGTTGTTGACAAAAAAGGAGCTTATTACTTAAACAAGAATAATAATTTAATATTTGTGTTTGAAGATTATAATTTTAGGAGATATCGTTTGTCATTATTCTGTTCAAATGTTTCAATTTCAGTTTATAGATGATGTACAAATATTATTTTATACGGTTGAGATTGTTAAATTCAAATTCAATACAGTTTTGATTTGAAAAATATCATAATAAAAATTTTAATTTAATTTGTGGCAATGAATTTCTACATGGTGCAAATTAAAAATGTTTTGTCTGAAATAAGTCACATTTAAAAAATGGAAAGTTTCCAATTATTTATTAAATATCATTCAATAATAAGTGCGAATAAAATAAATTCGTCCGTGAAAACATTTAAATATTATTTTATACGAAACATCTTATTGCATATATTAATCGATGAGAATTTACGGTATTGAAATTACTAAATTAATACACATGCTTAGATATTATACTTATAGAATTTATTCGATATAATAAAAAAATTAGTACTATATAAAACAAATAATTCAGAATGTTTTTAAAACTAACACTTTTCTAAAGTTTGAAAAATGATTAATTTATTATTAACAGATCATAATAGCTGAATGTATTTTACAAATGCTTGCACATTCGCAATCTTACTTTGATTATAAACAAAGAATTCAGGTATTTCCTGCTTTGAACAATTTCACCAAATTAAAAAACGTTGCCAATTCAAAAAAATATTGCCAAATGCTCTCTCTCTCTCTGTCATCGTTATTACTATTGTGTATGAACATGAGCGAAAACGGTTTCAACTATTGGCTGCCTTTTACGGCATTTGGCGGCGAGTTTTGATTTTATTAAATTAGTCGACGGCATAATACCTAAGTACTGAATTAATATATGAAAAACAGTAATCCAATTTTAATTTTAAAAAAAGCTTTAAATAAAGAGCTGAAAATTTTGAAAGGCCTCTCTCTCTCTCCTTTAAAAGGTTTTTTAATTTCAAAAGGTTTCTTTGAAAAAGATAAAACCAAATCTTGGTGTATCACAGATATTAAAACAAGCAATAAACGCATTACTGCTACTTGCAACTAAATTGCAAATGGGCTCTTCAATTTGTTCCCATTTTTTTATTGTTATCTTCTAAGGTTAATTATTCCTGGAACTACGTTTCCTTGCAAAAAGTTCTTGAAAAATGTTTTTTGTTTATTTTTCTTAACGTTATGTACTCTGACAATAAAGGAAGTGAAGGAGTTTTCCTTCTATTTTCCCAGATAATTTTGTTTAAAATTGAAATGTGATTATAAACTCTTTTTTTAAACAGGAAACTAATCTTCACTGTCGCATAACAGGTTATAGCGTTTCTGCATTTAAGTTGTTACAGGATATCAAATAAAATCTATTTTTATCGTAATTACTAAGCATGTATTTTTTTCCGTACCAAGTTTTCAGATTGCTATGAGAGAGAAGTCATATTATATATCTTTGAAAGAGATGATTGTAGAAATTAGATTAGATGCTAAGTAAAATGAACGAAAAAAAATGTTCTAAGTTTTCCTTAAACCCATCTTATCTTAACGGAAAAATACTTCATTTAAATATATTTCCATGACTTTCGCAATGAGTGATGAACATGTAAACTTTTTTTCAAAGTAATTTTCTTCTAAAATGAATACTTGCTAATATAAGATGTTACTTTTTAAATGAAAGCTGCTTTTAATATAAGACGAATTGCCTTTCCTTAAGTAAGCAGTTTTCATAATTTGAAACTTACCATTCCAAAAAATCTTTAATAATAAAATCATAATTTTTTTCTTCAAAAAAAAAAAAAATTTTTTTTATTGTTTAAAATATGAAGAATATTTTACTATTCTGATTGCTTGTTGCTTATTGCAAAATAATTTTAAATAATTTTGAAACTTTTAATAGGACTTAAAATAATTTTTAAATAGGATTCTATATATGGAATTCTTTTAAATTATATTTTGAATATTTAAAAGAGTTTCAAACACCTATTCTTTTTTTCTCAGTTTACTGTTTCAAAAATTCTAAATAACGTAATAGACCTTAAGGTACTAGACTACGTTTGGAACCGTAATTTTGAAAAAGCATATAAATGAATACTATTTTTGATATTTCGTGTCGCCTGAACTAGTATATAAACATAAAAAGTGTCTTAAGAATATTATTACAATAAAAAAAAATTAATGCGACTTTTTTGGCAAAAAATTGAAGAAAAAATTATATATTCTCAAAATATTTTCTTTTTGTGGAAAATGTTTCAATAATAATAATCTTTTGCTTGTATGTAGCAAAGACTTATCTGCAGAGCCTGAACTAGAATTTTTTAAAAGTTCACATTATTTTCAGAGTTACGATGAATTGAAATAATAACCGGTGTTTTCGGTTAAAATTTCTCTTTTCTGGTGTATTAAATATAGATGCGCCTTTCAATTATATACTTCAAAAATCCTAATTCGGGATTTGTAGAGAATTCTTAGCTATATATAGGCAAAATATTATTATTATAGCAGCTTTTTCGATAAAAAGAGAATTTTTTCAAAGTATATTTTTCCTTCAATTTTTGCAGAAAAATTACATTTAAAAAAACTTTTTGATTTTAATAATATCCTTAAAATAATTTTATACGTGTATTTTAATTCAAGTATAATATCAAAACAATTATTATTATTAATACGCTTTTTCAAAATTACAGTTCCGAACGTATTCGGATACCTCAATACAGGGGCGGGCAATTGTTTTGGGTCGAGGGCCGCATTGTGGAAACGGAAGATAACGAAGGGGGCTGCATCTCTCTCTTTTTAAAATTATTGTAGCAACCTTGCATCTTAAGATAGGTATAAATTGTACCACGTAAAAATCAATAAATATAAACTAAATAAAATAGTAGAAAATTTGTTAAATGTATTTATGGTGGTAATTTTATATACTGTAAAATCTAAAGCAAAGCGCGCATCGGCGTATAACGCGCCCCCATACTTTCAAGCTGCATTTTTTAATTTTTAGGTATATTCACCATATAACTTGTATCCCCTTTTTTACAAAAAAACCAGAAGTGTGTGTGGACAATGCTCGTATGTTTTTAAGTCATTTATTCGAGTTATTATCCCAGGATTTTGAAAAAATAGTATATGTTAGAATCAGAGCCTTTTTAACTTCATTATAGGTATGTTATTTCTTTCAAATATATGGCATTCCGATTTATGTAGAAGTTTAATTTTTCTAATGTTCATCTCTTTTTTTTTTTTTTTTGAAGCTATCATTTTTATACCCGGCGTATAACGCGCACTCGTAAATTTCGATCTCATTTTTTGAGTTAAAAGTGCGTGTTATACGCCGGATTTTACGGTTATCTATAGCTGCAAGCCCATTTTATTTTAGAAAGAACGAGACAAACATACCTTATGACACTTTTATATAATTTTTTTTAAAAATCAGGATTGAAATCGCTTGTTGAAATTTTCATTATAGCCTACAAGTTAAAGTCAGGCAACTTGCATCAATGTTTACTCTTGTTCATCTTCATGTTTCAAAAGCCTTGCTCGCAAATATATGTAGACCCCCAAAAAAGAGAACATTTTCTATCTATTTTTCTTTCCCAGTGTTTAGGCGGCCCACAAAAAAAACTCTTTGCAGACCTCTATTTACCACCACCTGCGTTAATATATATTTTTGAAGCAATACCTAAATTACACAAATAGAACGTTGGAAATTTCCTATCGCTTATAATTAAATTCATAAAAATGTTCTCTCCAACTAATATTAAATAATATTTATAAGAACTTCAGTAATCATTATCTTAATTATTTTACAATGAAGGTTATTAAATCAAAGTCTTTAATCCAAGCCTAAAATTATACCACTGCAGATTGCGAGTTAAAAAAGGCTATAAAACACTAGGTTAAAATATTAATAAGTTCTTCAATATTCAAAAACCATATGAATATACAATTCAAAGAACGACAGCAAAGAGATAAACCGAAAAATTAATAAAGCCGAACAAATACAATTTACTCCGATTAGTAACGGTTCATTTACAATAGCCGCCAAAAAGGGAAAGTATTATCGTCTTACGCGGCAACAGACTTCGTCGGCATAAGAACGACTTATCCTTATTCCACCTTCTTTAAAAGCTATTCTGAGAGCTTGTTTTTAAAAGAAGTGTTCCATTTAGATTACCTACGAAGCGGCCAAGGGCCTTGCATAATTATCATATCAAGAAACAACAAAGCATACATCGAGATACGGCGCGCTATTACTGTTGCCAGACAACCGGTCGATACAAAACTCGAGCGAAAAGTGTAGTTAGACAAAGAAAACATTAAAAAAAATTAAAGAAAGAAAATGTTACACTTTTTATTCGAAGACAGCACGTTCCCGCTACCATATTTTGTGTCGTTGACTAAATACCAGCCCAGTTTTGGAGATGGTCTAGAAGGAAGTGAACAACACAACTCGTGGTCACTTGAACGTGACGGTGTCATTGAACCAATAAGAGGAAAGATGGGGCGGTGGGACTATTTTTTTGTGTGTTGTTAGTCGTTAATACCTTAGCAACAATAGCGTCACGATAGTGGTAGAGATTGATTCTCGTTTTTAGGGGCTAGTAGGTTAATACGCGAACTGCCGGAGTTCATGGTATTGACCAAAGTTAAATAATAATTTGAATATATTCTGGAGTGGGAAATAATTTGTCTATTTTAGGCACCTCCGGAACGTGAGTTTGGAAGACAAAGGTCGGAAATGCGAGTGGAGTTGTGCGGTTTGGATAAATAAAAATGCCATTTGGGCTACTACATTTTTGGGTTTCTTAAGTACGAGAAAACAATAAGTGGGATAACTTTCTTGTGTTTTTATTTGGTGTGTCTATTATTATTCTCAATTGCTAAACAAAACAGAATATTTTCTGAAGGAGGATTATCAGTTTGGATTTTTATCACCGTTATTACACCGCATTAAAAAAATAATCCGTTTGCTGAACTTTCGTTTCTTGGAAAATTGGTTCATCGCTTACAGTTGAAGAAATGTTTCGATATTGAATCGGTAATAGGTTACAGAATGAGGCTTAAATTTTGTAAATAAATGGCTTCATGACTAAATGAAAGCGAATTTTTTTATGAGATACTTAATTTTTTTCGGTGTTTAAGGTATTCAATTACATACAGAACATTAATTTTGGAAAAGTGTACACATGAATAATGTTTTTGATATTTAATGTCTCCTGAATTAAAATATACATATGCAATTGTTTTAAGAATGTTATTACAATAAAAATTTATTTAAACGCACTTTTTTCGGCAGAAAATGAAGAAAAAATGACATTTTTACAATTTTATCCTTTTATGAAAAATATCTCTATAATAATAATATTTTGCCTATACGTAGCTGAGATTTCTCATCAGAGCCTACACTATGACGTTTGAAAAACTCTCATTACTTTCAGAGTTACTATCAACTGAAATAATAACAGGTGGTTTTTGTTAAAATCTCTCTACTCTGATATAATAAAATATGAATAAATCAGATTTTAATTTACATGCTTCAAAAATCCTAACCCATACTCTGCGCAAAAGTCTTTGCTATGTACAGGCAAAATAGTATTATTATAGAAGCATTTTACAAAAAGGAAGAAAAATTTGAAAATATGTGACTTTTCCCTTGTAATTGGCCAAAATGTTGCATTTAGTAATTTTTGCTTGTAATAATATTCTTAAAACAATTTTACATGTATATTTTAACTCAAATGACACTACAAAAAATAATTAATTTACACGCTTCTTTCAAAATTGCAGTTCCAAATGTAGTCAGATACACTTAAGTTAAACATTTATTTTCAAAGAACTTGTAAACAGTATCGAGTATTAACATTCACATTTTCTATAAATTTATACTTAAATATTTAACAAAGTTTCAGAAACCAAATTAAATGATACTATATAAAGAATATATATTTAGTGTATATGTGTTAAGTTTAACAATATTATTATACTGTTTTAAAAAACGCCACACAATTTCTTGTTTTGTAGAAAATTTGTGAAGAAAGTTCTATACAGTTTTCTTTAGTACTTCTACTTTATAGCTAATTATTAAAAAAAAGAAATATTAAAACTTTTAAAATCTCATTGATTTTTCAATTTTCAATTAGGCTAGACAATAAAGTTTAGGAAAAATTAATAATAAAGAAATTAAAGAAATCAAACTCCCTTAGATGTTTGCATTTTGTAGATTCTTTCTAAGTCGTAAATTTATTTAACGAATGAATTCATACTTTTAAACGCAAAAAGTTCTCATTAAAATATAAAGAACAATTTATTAATATTAGATTGGTAAAAAATACAGTAAAAGTAAAATATTTAAATTATTAATAATTATTCTGATTCAGTTTGACCATAAAAACCTTTCAACTACTTTATTCATCTTATATTTTATTACATAAAATACAGATTACACGTACAATATATTATTAATAATGTGCATAGTTATTTTATTATAACAATAATAATGGAATTAAAAAAGTAGTACGCTTATTTGAAAATGTTTTGAATTATGGGAATGTACTAGTTTAAATTCTGAAATTTTCAAATTTTACATAAACTGCGCATTTTCTAAATTTTAGTACTGAATTAAAAAGAAAAATAATAAAAATAACCAGTTTATAATTGCAAAATTTTCTTCGTGTTCTTTAAAAAAAAACATCTGAATTTTCTTAAATTACTGTCCATTACATTGAATTTTAAGGATTTTCCCATCCTTTTCTTGTTTAATTTAAAATTATCCTTTTAAAATTGATAAATTTCTTTGACACAAGAAGTGGTGGCAACATAACATAGATGATTATTGAAGCTAGAAAACTATCTTTTTAAATTTTAACCGTGAAAATTCTTGTGTGTGGTGAGAGAGAAAACGCATCATCCGCTAAGATATTACATTAAAAATCGAATTTAAGTGGCAATATAATCAACTGGCTGTTAATGCAGCAAATTTATCCTTGAAAATTGACTCAGTTAAGAGGAGTGAGGCGAGATGGTTGGCAGAAAAACGATCTCGTAACTGAAAAGTAGTGAGTTCAGGTCTTAAATTCAAAGATTATTGTGTAGCCGAGGTAGTACACACTAAATCTCTGCTGAAGCTTAAAGTCCCCTAGATGGCAAGGCATGAAAATTTAGAGGTCAGAAGCACATGTTAAAATTTAAAGGCTCATTGCCAAAGCCTCCATTTTGTCTTTAGTATGATGTAAACAATGATTTTATATATAGTCCACTCTTAAATAAGATAATTAACATTTAAAAAACATACGCTAGAGTTATACGTAATATAAGAAAGAAATAACCATATAAAAGTTAAGTAAGCAATATAATTAGTATAGGGGTCGTTTTTATATTATATGTACATGTTACTGTGCAGTAGCTCACACAAAACTTTTTCAAGGGGGAGTCCATGGTCGAAAGTCCTCCAACTCTTATCATAGTTTAAGACAACACCAATTGATTCTTCAGATTTTGTTGATTTTGTTAACAAAAAACAGTAAAAATAAATTACTGAATTAATAATTAGCATTAATTAATAAAATAAATTGATAATTAGAAATACTTAATTAAATTTTACGTTATATATACATAGGATTGTCATCAATCGAAAAAAACTTAGGGTCTTTGGGGGGTGCCCGGACCCCCAGGACACCCCCCCCCCCTGTTTGCGTCACTGTTACTGTGAATATCCGAAATTGGAGAATGTCGACTTTCTCTGTTGAATGTCAACATATAATAAATACTTCGATAAAAGACCGAATATTTGTGTGATTATATTCTTATAAACACTAGTACCTCGAACTTACGCGATAGGGGGGATTGAGTGATAACCGCTTAAGTCGAGGTATAAGTTAGCATATAAATTCATGTAAATTACTTTTATCTGGGGATGGAGACAAAAAAATAATAATTAAAAAAATGTTTTATAAAATATTAAATAACACAAATACAAAATCGCAAATCGAAGTTATTTTGATGTAGAAGGTTCATAAAATCCAGCAAAGTAGACTGCGGGTTCAAAAAAAAATTTTCCCTCCTGCAAAATTTGCTTGTAGCATGCTAATTTTTTTTATTTCTTCTTTTTGTTGAAAAAAAAAATTCTCTTCTCGTTGGAGACTATATTTTCTAAAATTTACAACCCTTTTCAAATTAAACACAGCCCTTCTGTCAAATGCCCAACCGTCATTCGAACTTCTGATTGAACTGGGTCTAAGGACTCAAGTTCTTCAAAATTTTGCTCACGCTCTTGCATTTCTATGAGCTCATCAATTGTCAACTTCTGATTGTGGGAATCCAGTAGTTCGTGAAAGTCATTACTATCCACTTGTAAATTTATTTACTTGGCAAGAGAGATAGACTACTTCTTTAATCACACTACCAGTTTCATCAGGCTCTGGCACTGATTCCGTTTGAATTTCAGCGGTAATGGAAAAAAAAGATGAATCGACAAGATTTGAAAATCGCGTTACTCCGGGTTCGCGTTAAGTCGGAGTAACTCGAGGTATTACTGTATTTGGACCATCACCGGTGTATTTCAGCAATCTCAGACATGCTCTGGGGAAGGTCGAAACAACAAGTGTTCTACGACTAAAAGCAGTTGTACAAGCAAGGAACTCTTGTGCAATTCTAAGTACCCCATAACAGTTTAAACTGTTGCAATAAATACGATCGTATAACGTCAATCTCATAATTAAGTTTATTATTGGCATTATTTTTTGTTCTTGGCTAGAATGTACTGTTCGTTTTAAGTTCCAACAGTTTATTTATATGTGCTAGTCTAGTAAGAGGTTTCTGCTAGTTTGACATACATCATATTTTTTTAGCATGGGCGTAGCTACCACCGTATCAATGATACGGGGCCCCAAAATATATAATGAAAATTGTTAATATATTAAGGGGTCCCAAAAAAGGGTGTGCAAGACGTATCGATACGAGGCCCACTCAGAACTAGCTACGCCAGTGTGTTTCAGTAAAAAAGTATGATTTAAAAACGCAACAAAAAAAGTTTTGTTCAACATTCACCATCAGTGCATGGGGATTGTTGACATTTGCGGTGTAAAAGAGAAATGAGGATATTCAGCAAACATTTTGGGCTTACACCAAGCGACTATTTGAATGTCGACACTCTATAAATTTCGATCTTTCACAATAACTAATATAAATCCTTACATTTGAATTTCTGGAGCAAGAATATTAAAATGAAAAATTCCACAAATTATCACTTGCTACCGAAAAAAATTACTATATTACCCCCTTGATACCTTATTCCTTTTATAATCATAACGTGACTTAAGCAATTTTATGCTTGAAAGGAATCTAAATAATGTAGAGTATTGCAAAGACTAATTAAACGTGAAAAGCAAATGTAACCTCATAAAGTTTCATCATTAATTGTTTGATTTTCAGCAAGAAACTAGTTAGGCGTGACTATTGTGTCTGTTAGAGTGTACCTTGTTTCAACATTTACATAACTGTTTTAATGTTTATATAGTCAAGGAAGAAATATTTTAGCAAGATATAAAATTTCTCTACTACACGCACCTTTAAAATTCAAGTGAAATGATAATAGTACACACATACTTTATAATTTTTGACTGAAGACTTATTTTAAGGAGGCTTGAGAAACTTTGCAATGTTTCAAAGTTTTTACAGTTAAATTATTTTAATTTAAATTCTGTTTTTAATAAATATTTATTTAAAATAAAAATGATTAATTAGATGTTTATGTAATATATTTAAACTACAAATATTTAATTTTATTCAAATATTTTTGCTGAGAATACTGGATTTTATTTATAAAAACCCTTTTCACTAACAGTTATTAATATTCAAATTCATTTTGTAGTTGTATGAAACAGATTCATAGCAACATAACGGACTGTGAAGAATGGTCTCAAATCACGTGATTTGGTACTAAAAATATGCATTAAGTATTGATTAAATGTAAATGAGCAGTCAGTTCTTCCCTAACAGCAGAAAATTCAACTTCTCTTGGACACAGTTAGAAATTAATTTTTGCCAACTTTGCTATTTATATATTACACATACTGTTTTCCAGTTTCATATCGTTGAAACATAACTTATTCACAAAGAAAATTATGAATTAACTGCAAATTTGTCCCTTTTTTTATGGTTTGAAATACCTAAAGCAAATGTATTAAAAAATTTTAATTTGATTTAAATTAATTTAAAACCACAATAGTTTCTTACAAGTTTTTCCATATGTGTAGTTTTTATAGTTTAGTATAGTTTTTCTTATTTCTCTAAGCTAGATTTTTTATAAAGAGTTTAATAAGAAATTTTAGGAATTTTTTACTACGTTTATACGTTTTGAATATTTAGTTTAACACTGGCTCTTAAAGGTTCGTTTTACGGTAATCTCGGTTAAATATATTTCATGCTAAATCTTATTACTTTAAGTGAAATGAAACAATTATCATGCTCAACAAGTGATTTTTATTTCACAAAGTATTAAATATGCCGCCCATTCGGTATAGAGGTTAGTGACGCTGACTGCGGTGCAGTAGGGCCTAAACTCGAATCCCGGAGAAGGTATGGATATTTGTGTTGTAATCCTTCCTTCTTTCCTTTGTGATGTAAGCCCCCTTGTGATACTTTGTGGAGCATGGGGTTCACAAATGTTCTCAATAAAAAAAAAGTAATAAATATAATACATTTAAAAATATTTTGGGAATTAATCGTTTTTTAATCACTTGAAATGAATAAACTTTAATTTATAAAAAAATATGAGAAAATATTTTCTATTCTCAGATTGCATTTTCATTAAAGAAGGGATTTAAATGCATAGTTCATTTTCTGCCAATTTTTTTAATTTTTAGGTTCTTTTAAAAATTTCGAGAGCATTTTTTTTTTAAATTTTGGGTTTTTTCTTAAAAAATATTGCTGCTTATTTAGAAATTTAAAAAAAATATATATTGTGAATTATATTCTCAAAAAAAAAGACGATTGAAATTAAACTTTCTTTTTATTTAAAGGTCTATATTCCTGAATTTCTCTCAAGAAGGCTTGGATTTACAACAATACTGCTGAGAATTGGCAATAAAATATAGAAATCTTATTATTAATTACAAATTCGAGTATATGTAATGCTATTCGAAACATTTTCAGAGTGATTTTTTTCAAATTTCGAGCTTTTTATTGCTAGTTTTTAAAATTTAGGTTATTACTTTTCATGTCTTATTTGTTACAACAGTGTTTCAACACCCAAAAATGGTCTATCTAGATTTCACAGCACCAATTTATACAAATTTTCTGCAGAAAAATTGGAATTGACGTATTTCAAAATAAGTTGCAACGTTTTAGTTCGAACTGTATCTCAGTTTGGATTGTGAAATGTTTTCGTTTAATTCACCTCTTTATTTGATCATTTCAAAGAATTTCCAAGACTCGTTGGTTACATTGAAATCTCTGTGTAATATGAAGTAATGAAGCACAATCATGGAAAACTTTTCCAGCTGGAAAAATATTAAATATGTTTTACAACTCATATTTCCTTTTATACCCAACAGATGTCTTCCGTTGTAAAATATGGGTACTTATGTAGTATACCATCGCACAATTCCGCTAAATTAAAAGACATCACCGATTCAAAAAAATGTCGCCAAATGCTATCATAATTATTATAACTGTGTTCGACCATACTTGAGAACAGTTTACACTATTGGCTATATATCGCGGCATTTGGCGACGTCTTTGATTTGACGAAATTGGTCGATGGTATAATACGTAAGCACTAAAGTCTAGTTCATGCATATATTTTTTTCTTTTCTATACTTTGATAAAAACTGAGTTTTAACTTTTTTAAAAAAAATATTCGCTTTCGTTGCAGCATGATAATTGGAGATACATCTTCCAACCAATTGAACTTATACTGATATTGAGGGAGTTTTTCTATCTGAAAATATTTCATGAGTTTGGTTCTCAATAATGCATGAGTACCTCTTAAATAATATGCAAATCAACCCAAAGGATGTAGTATAAATCATATGAAGGAAAAACCAAGCCAAATGATAAAAAAGTAACAAACGTTAGTTTAGCCTAAAGTGATTTTTGTCAAGTTAAGTATTAAATAAACTAAAAATGATCAATTTTTCTCTTGTCAAAAATAAATTAACATGCATTATTTAGGAAAAAAACACCGACTCCAGAAAAACATTGCATTTGAAATTGTTTTTTTTTCTTCTTTCCCTTATTGATTTCAAGCCATGCTTATATCCTGTCTATCTGGAAGATTTATCATTAATGATAGAATGAAACGAGAAAAACATGAATGTTTTATCGGATAACGCTTGAGTGAGTTTATTGCAAGAAAGACAGAAAACACTAATTTCCGTGTGCTTGAAACCCGTTTTGTAACTCTGTCTATGGGCAAAGAAAACATTATTGAAAGTATTCTTTGCAAATAACGTAGTCTTACCATCAATATGGGTTTCCTGATTGCTAAAATCAGAGTTTTTTACAAAGAAATTGAGCAATGTCATTGATTCTCAGAAAAATATAAAGAAACATAATAAAAAAGAATGTGTTTTGTCTTCGTAGTTTTAATGTTATTTTTGAAATGTTTAGAATGGTTGTATAAGAGAACAAAAATTGAAAGTGGTGCAGGATCCAGTAAAAACGTCTTATTTTATTCCTTTGATATTAAAAGATTTGTTTATTTTTTTTCAGGAAGCACATTTCACTTTGATTTGATCTTTAATGTATAAATTAAAAACATTTTACACAATAATTTTCATTTATCAAAATATGTTACATAGTTTGAAAGTGCAATTTTTTTCCAAATAAATGTACTAAATATTTGAAAGTTTATAAATATTTTATTGGAATAATAACATTTTTTCAAATTCCAAAAAAATATGTCCAAGAAACTTAAGTATAATTTGCTTATAAAATATTTGTTGTTATTAAAGCTCAAAGATTTTACAGTTTCTAAAAAAAAAATGAAATCGAAAATGGTTTTGATGAATTATGAATAAATTTAAAGCATTTTGTTAGTTTTCGTAAAACAAGTTTTGTTTCAATTTTTAGAGCATTAATAAAATTCTTGTTGAACTAAAATACTTTTGCTCTTTGTTACGAATGTTTAAATACTAAATTAACTTGTTTATGATGTAAAATTCAGAATAACCTGAAGTAATTGCTTTGATTGAAAAAGGTATTGCACTTTTTGGTATATGATAAAAAATGCTTATGTATTCAATTTTATTTTTTCAGGATATTTAAAACGAATTTTTTAAAATATATTAATAATCTCACTTTAAGACTGGCATAATTAGACTAATATTAAATTAAGAACGAAAGATATAATCTTGCTTGAAACAAAAGAATATTTTCAAATAAATACAAGGTAGCCATATTTTGACGAAAAAATAAATAAGGCTTCATTATTAAACTTAAGCTCTATTATTTAATTTTCAGTATTTATATTAAAAATTTTTAACTAAAAAATGTTTTCCATTAATTTTCGGAATTTTTAGACCTTCTATTTGTTTTTTGAATGACTAATATTCAACGAAAACTCTTTTTACGAAAAAAAAAAAGAAACATTTATTTTTTCTGCAGACGATTTTTGAAAATTGCCAATAATATAATAAGTAAATGAAATGTGAATTCTTTATAATATCATCAGGTTGTGTTAAAAACTACGCAACTTCTTTTTTGAATTTTGATTCGAACAGCAATTCTTTCACAACCAAATCTTCGAATTTAGCAGACGAATTTTCAGAGAACATTTCTTATCGTCGAAACCAGAAAATAAGAATATTTGGTTACATTATAGAGTAGTGTTAAAAAGTTACACTACTCCTTTTTGTGCGCTTTCACCCATAAAACTGGAATAAACTAGTTATGGTTCGCTTCGCCAACACAAAGACATGTAAAGTTCATGAAGCGAATAAAGTCGTACAAAATGATGACTTGGTGAAGGAGATGACAAGCTGGTTTTTAGAAACTGAAAAACTATTTTCGGCTGTCTTCTTTACCGAAACTAGTTCTCGGAGTAAATGAGTAACAATATCGAGAAATGAATTGACCCAATTTACTTGCTCAAGCAAATAAAAGTCATCGATGTTCCGTTTGAAGTAGCTTAAATTTCTCATAGTTATTTATATTGAAGTATATTAAGCTATCTGAGTCGAAGTGATGTTTAAATATTTTAAAACATGTTCGATAAATGTTGGAAAATACCTAACAACCGCATCCGCAGTTTACTGTATTAAATAGTAAAATTTTTGACCTGCATATTATACTTCATTCAATTTAATTTATATTAAAACGCAAATCCAAGTGAATTATTTGTATTTCAAAATACTTCATTTCTTGTATACTTAATTTTGGCAGCATAATTTTTTAAAAAAAGTGTAGAAATTCTTCCAATAATCACATTGAAGAAATACGTATCTGAAAGAATATTAAATCCTTTAAAATGTGTAGAAAAATATGTTAGACATTTTAAAAGGAAAGAAAAACTTTTATATTGCTGTAATATTCTTTATAATGGTGAATTATTAATACAATTTTTTAAAAAAAGTTTTACATAAACAAGATATATAAATTGTCTTTTTCATGATTGAACGATTTCATGGTTTTTGAAAGAATTCAATCAAAAAACTTAAAAATTTAGGGTGCTTAAAGAATTAATTTACGTTAACTGCGTTCCGAAAGTATAACTCAATCGGTATTAGAATGAACATTCTAAATATGTTTAAAACTTTTAAGACAGATTCATTATTCCACTACAATTTTTTCAACACTTCTCGTAAATTTTAATATTTATTATAAAATATATTTTGAGGTATTTCTAAAACATAAAAAAAGTATTTTATATTTGCAAATATAGTAAAACATTTTCGAATTTATGCTCATCATTTGGCTTTAATTAAAAGGTAAATATGCTTCCTACAAATATTTTTTCAATTCGCAAAAGTTTTTGTTCGTAATTGATTCCAATTCTCTAGCTATAGCCTTTTTAAGGTATCAGTGTAGTTCAGTGGCATAACGTACACCCCCGCACCCCCATATTGTGGAGAGGGGGGGCTAGGGTATTATGGGGCCCAAATTCTAACTGACGACGAGTAAGCCTCTTTGTAAGATCCGGCTTGGGGCCCCAAACCTGACTTTGCAGGGGGGGGGGCGACCTTATCATCTCCGTTACGCCACTGGTGTAGTTGCTAACTTATTAAGGTATAGTCATGAGATTCATAAATACATTACTATAATTAAAATGGGATCGCCCTATTTTCCTCTATTAATAATATTCGAAATTCCTAACATATTCTTTTATAAAACACCTATCTCTTTAAGGAAAGGACCATGTTAAAACAGACTTTCCTTTCCTCTAAAATGCTTACAAGCCTTGATAACAGTTTTTGAAAGGTATTTCCTTGATACTATCTTGTTGTCAATTGTAATTCTTGACTCGACAGAATGTAAAGTGTTTTGACATCTGACGTTTCAAGTAGAAGAATTATTGCTGACTACTAATTTCACGACCTGGTTATTCTTCAAGACTTCACATGTATAAATAAATTGTTCACCAATATGTATTCTGTATCACGTATTAAGTTCTAAATGCTAAAGAATCATTTAGGCTTAAAAAGTGTCATGTGTTGATCCTCTACCTGATTATTATCTTTGTTTTTGATATATTTTATAAACTTAAAATTGCTAATGGCAACAGAAGATTTTTTTATATTGTTCTAATTACTGTGAGAATAAAAATGGCTTTGCGTTGTTATTCATGAGTTTTAGAGAACAAAGAACAAATAAAAAACTAGAGAATTTATATTTATTAGAGTTACGCCATTATATGCCATAGTTATTACGCCATTTATGCCTTTTGAGTGATACTTTGAGATGCTAAGCGAATAGATTAAATTAATTAATTATCAATTAACAGAACAAAAAGATGAAAAGACATCGCAATGAAAAACTGGTGAACTTAAGTTTCATATTCTTATATTTTGCTTGCAAAAATCATATTAAGAGCGTTTTAAATAGTTGACCTGTGGAACATTTTGACTCCATTAAGAAAGCTTATAAATAAAATGAAATTCAAAAATGGATGTATTTAGAAGTAAATTGTACAAATTTTAACATGGTGAAGCATGCGTCCAATTAGTATTACATCACTTAAATAGTATATGATCTAGAATGTTGCCATAATCTACAATACAAAAAGAAATTTATGACAGAGTTTTCTTTAAAATCAACAATCAAAAGAGGTTGTTTTTCCTGGAATAAACGAAAAGTCGTGCAAGCAGAATGCAATTATGTACGTTCGGTCAGGGAAAACACTAACTCAAAACACGACTTTTAAAGACCATTATCGAGAATGTAAGGGTAAACCGGGAAGGTTTAAAACTCACGGACAGGAATTTTCTAGAACTTTTGCAAAATGGGGTATAGACACTTTAATTTAAAAGAATTATTTCAAAAAATAATACTTTTTCATAGCACTAATGATATAGATATTGAGGATATAAATATAATATCTATATCATAAAGAAAAAAATCATCATTAACATTAAATTAAGTAAATATTTCGTGTATGACAGGAAAATTAAATTAAAAAGTTCAAAGCTCTGTGCTATTAAAAATGTAATTTTATTATTTAATTTTAAAATGAGATATCAGGAAAATTATTAATAAAAATAATCTCATGAACAAATTAATGCATTCTAAACGACAAAATTTATCGAGCAAATGAGGCTAATATATAATTTATTATTTTTTAGTTACATTTTTTTATTAAAACTAAAATAAAGTCATTTCGTCTAAGGATTAAACTAACTGAAAGGTATCCTATTTAAAAAAGTTTTAAATTTGATTAATTTCGAAAGTATTAATTATACGGTGACTATGATTAGATAACTGTTATGAGATAGCTATAGACTAAAAAATAAGTTTGTAGCAAAAGTAATATGAATTACTGGAATCAGACAATTTTTTCCGTTATGAATTTTTCCAAAAATTTCCTTTTTTATTTTGAAAAACTATAATGGTAATGAAAGTTGAAACATTTAACATATTTTTAAGAATATTTAATAATAACTTTATCTTTTTTATCCAATTTATTACTAAATTTATTTTACCTTTTTCAATCTTATTAAATAAAAAATTGCAGACTAAACTATACGGTTAAAGCGAAATTTTATCTTACAGTGGCAGTAACCTGCGCGCATTTAGTTATAAATAAAATACTGTTGCTATCAATTAAAATAAAACTTTGGTTTTCACGTATAAATCATATTTTAAAATTTTGATACTTCCCCTTTACTTATAAATTGAATAAAAAACATTAGTAACGCTTCGGATAAACCATATTTAAAATTTTAATAAACAGTTATTTATCAATATAAATGTAGAAAAATCGTAAGTTTCTAGAAGAAAAATAATATTTTTTTCAAATCATAGAATAATGTATATAGGTTCATTAAAATGATTAAAATTTATCGAAGTTTTTATTATAATATACAAAATAAATGTCAGAAAATAGAACATAATTTTGCACCATGGTACTCACTTTTTTTAAAAACCGAGACTAAAAATCTAAATGAAATCAATCAGCTTTTTCGAAAACAGAAACTACACGCAGGTGGTCGTAACATAACACACGTGATATTACAACGATTTTATTAATTTTTGAGAAGAAAGTCGGTTAAATAAAACATTCTTACCTGGGCCAGTATCCTTCTTAATGAGTAATCCTAATTGAAAAGATAATTTCACCCTCTTCAATTTCGAATCACATTCAGGTTTCCCTACAGGTGGTTAGAAGAAAATCCGAACAAGCGGCAGCAACGGCAACTTGCGTTTTCCTGAGCGTTCAACGGACTAGTCCTTACCCGTTTGTTTCACAGGTAAAAAAGATCTATTCGTAAATACGGGTTATAGGGGGCACGCACATATTGAAATGCAGTGGTTGTAGGTTTGAATCTCGGGGGAAAAACCGTTATTACTGAAGTTCGCAGAAGTAAGATGTTATGAAAAACCACTTAAATGGATTCAAACTCTGGAATATAATTTCATACTCGGGTGAAATATGTAAAAAGCAATAATCAGTGGAGTATGAAATACGTTTTCTCACGTGAAAATATCTTTAAAAAAGAAACGAATTATATCTTTATATGTGTGCATGGCGATGTTTGGGAAATCCCACCTAACCACCATGAATTTGAACCGGCCGAATATTAATTATTGAATATAAATGTAATTGCAACCTCTCTCCTGCAGCTCAACTCAAATCGTCTGCTTATATGAAACTTTTAATTTAATGAGATTAGAACAAGGAATTTGTAAATAAAATTATTGGAAGTATTGTTGCTAATCCCTTTGATATAGTGGAGCTCTACGGGCTGCTTCTACATTAAAAATCTAGGATTGTTCTACACAAATGTATGTATATATATTATCATGAATTATTTATTAAGGATAATGAAACCAAGAAATTTTTTTTAATGTCTTGTATTTAAAAGCTTAATGCAGTGGCAGTGCATTCCTTTTTTTTTTTTTTTTTGGAATACAGAATAATTTGTTAAAATAATTTTAAGTAACTACGCAAGCAGCAAAAACCATTTACTTTGTCACTTAAAAGCTAAAAAATTGAACTATTATTACTGCTTCATGTTTTCTTTGTGTAATAATTTTGTTCATTCCTAAAATTTGATTTTTATCATAAAAAAATTCTTAATACTAAAAGTAATTAGCATCGAAAAATTACAATCATTAATGCAAATTTAAGCTGTTGTCAAAATATTTTACTTATGATAGATAGGTTACTTATACATCACGATGAGAATTTTATCCTTTCCATATTGCGAAATAAAATACACATTAAATTAATCAGAAACATTCATTTGAAAGGTTTACTAAATGAAAATGTTCAAATTAGTGTTGGGGTTATTTATGCAAAGGGAGAAGTTATTAGTTTCTTTTTTCATTTCTGCATATAGGAGATGAATATTTTGTGAATAGTGTATTATTATTATTTATTTTATTATTCTTTAATGATTGAGACAAACACAATGCATATTTTCTGAAAGGTTTTCAAAAGATGTAAAAGGCCATTTTCTCGCATTCAATTTTATAACAATAAATGACTTATAACTTTTTAAAAATAGGTTGATTCTTAGTTCTGTTACACTATCATTTTGTGAGAAAAACTGTGGTCTGTATATAAGCTTCTAACCTGTATTAAAATTTGAGATGTAGTGACATTAAAAAGAATAAATATGTTTGTTATAATATATAATTTTCAAGCAATTTTCTCTTCTGCCATTTACATTTAGTTTAATGTATAAATAAGTGTTCATCTTAAAGTTATGTCTATAGGCTGAAGAACGCAAAAGTAACAAAAAGACGTCAGATAAATTTTTAATTAATTATACTGTTTTTGTTTTACTTTCAAAATAATTTATTTTTTCTTAAAATCTGAAAATTTTCAAGTATTTTAAACGTTTTATTTTATAGTATTTATTAAAACTATCAATGTATTAATCTAGTATTGGCAGCAGAAATTAAATTATATTGAATAAAGCTTGCAATTTATCATGAGTTCAGAAATTAGCTTTTTTTTTAAGGAAATCATTTATTTTTTGCTTTTATATTGATAAGATCTTCATATTCCTTCAAATATTCCAGAAATGAAAAATTCATTTTTATGCATGTTCCTCATATCAATTTTTATTTTCGCATTATTATTAACGACATTTAGTTGCAATGATAAAAACAACTATGCATTACGTCTATTTAAGAACTAAATTTTACTTTGATTATTATTTTTATTAAGAATTACTAAATCCATTAGCTTAATCTGAATTCGCAGATTATTTTTTGCCTTCAAAATTTTCATTTTTATTATTTATATTATAAAAAAATATTGTATTTCTTTTTATCAAAACAAAAATTATTAGTAAACCATAGCGACAATGATTTTTTTTATCAAATGCAATTAAAAATTTTAAACTTATATTTAAAAAAAAATTTATTTATTATTTTAACTTTAATACGAAATTGTAATATAATAATGTTAACTTTATTCGGTTTCTGGCCTCAGCATTTTACAGTTTGAGGTTCGCAATGTTTAAGTTGATTCTTGAATTTGAGTTTCAGATTGTGTGTACTTAAGAACTTTATAAGGAAAGAGAGGGGGACGGGGATATTGCATATTAAAATTAACTTGATGTCGAAGTACTTATTTGATGCGATAAGGAAGCTAGGATTAATACCTGTTAACGAGTATAATTAATACCTATATCTTTATCATTTGACTAGTTCAGAATAACAATGTTAGTTGCCCAAAATCTTCATACAGCTCTAAGAGAATGACGTTGTTTCAAACTGAACCTAATTCATCTGGTTTCCCGTTAAAAAAATATCCTAATCCTCAACTCAAGGAAAAATTGATGAAAGAAGAATTAGACAATTTGAAAGATATAAAAAGAAACACATAATATAAAAATGGATTTGCCATTTTTTTAAAAATTTAAATTCATAATTCACGGAAATTCTTTATGCTTTTCTTTCACCTGATCTTTTTCTATTGATGTTTGTAAATACATTGGTATTCAAATACGATGTCTGTCTAACAATAGTTAAAAATAATACAAAAATAATTCTTTGACAACTCAATGAGAATATAAGTGTAACTTTTTCAAACAAAAGGGTAAAATATCTTTCCGTAGGTATGACATGTTTTAAAGGGAAGATATTTTATCCATTTATGTAATGTTCCAAATAATGTTTTTTATGTTATGTGTGTTTCAAATAATATTTTAGAATTATTAGACATCTTCATCTTTGAAAAAAAAAACTAAATATACACATATACAGTTTTCTTATTATATTTTCTCTTTCAGCAGAAATGATTAAAGATAAAAGAATCACATAGAAATTTTGGAAACTTAAATAGATGGATGCTGCAGTATTACAAACAATGCAGACTGAGGACAGCTTTTAATTACACGTAAGAGTAGGGTTTAACCAGTTTTGCTGCTAGCCAATCTTTCCCCTTTCTGTTCATAATTCTGAGTGAAATCCTATTGAAAAAAAAAACAGATGGAAGTTCTGTATCCATTATATATTATTATATGACCTTCTTCCTACAGGAAAATGATTTTTTCCCTCCCGAAACAAACGTGAAATATTTCACTATTTTTTATATTTTTATTTTAATAGTGAGAGAAATAGAACAGTTTATTTGTGCTATTGATTTTTAATACATTCGTACTCTTACATTTATGCATACAACAGGAAACATTTCCCGCAAAAATAATCTTTTTGCTTCGAAATTTTTAACTTGAGAAACATAATTTTATAAAAAAAAAAATGAAAGATATATGAGGCTGTGGGATGGCGATCGTCGATTTATAGCGGTTAATAGGACATGAAGAATTCACCCACTTTTTAGTAGGCTTAAAATAGACATTCGAGAACATAAAATATTTCCATCACATTCATATTTACACAATTTAACCCCTAATATGTCTAATGAAAGAGCTAGAGGCAGTCATGCATGACTGCGTCGCCAGCAATGGATATTATTAGTTGTTTGCTTTATGCCACCGTCTCTAAGGCTTTTCAAAAGCCACAATAATGAAGTCGATAAGAATATGATAGTCATTTTAAAATAAAAGATCTTAAAGTTAACATTAGTTTTTTCATCAAAATTTGAAAATAACTTTATTTAACATTAAGTTCCGAAAACTATACGAATAGTTTAACAATAATGTGATAGAGTTTACCTCATTCAAATGAACGTAATCTGGCGTCCAACAATTGATACGATTATACAGTCGAACTTCTATTTAACGAAGTCACTAAATCCCGAAAAAAAAGTCTGTTATGTGGAAAATTCGTTAAATAGAGATCCATCTATTAATATACTAGGTTCCTGTTCCCAGGGAAAAGTTCGCAAAATAGAGGTTCGTATAATGGAGGCCCAACTGTATTTGCATCATTTTAAAGATAATGGAACACACTTTAAGATCATCCTGTATTTCTTAAATCAGCAGTTTTTCTTGTAAAAATAAAAACAATATTTTTGAAGTTTGTTTTTACGTCGGTTGATTTCGAAACTGGTTAGTTTTCTTTATTGAAAAGTAAACATTTTGTACCTCAAATAAAATACTAGAGGATTAAAATTTAATTTATTTTGAATAAATTTCATTACTAATGATAAACAATTTATTAACAGTATTTTTTAAGGAAAGTTGTTCACAAATTTACACTTTTTTACAACCCAATTTTAATATTTATTTATTGATTACGATAAATAGGAATAATTGCAGATACAGTCGGACCTCTATTTTGTGAACTTTTTCCTGGAATCAAGAACCTGGGATATTCAAAAATAAATATCTATGTGTAACAAATTTTCCATAAAATGATTTCTTAGGGATTTACTGACTTCCTTAAATATAGGTCCAACACACACACAGTACTTTTAAATATGATGCATTTATTACTTAATAGTGTGACATCTCACCATATAAAGGAAGGGTTGCCAATTTTTAAAATAAATATACTCCAGAGCAAAGGTTTTGTCAGCAACTCCATTAGGATATTTTTAATATATATATATATCTACAATACATTATATTTTTTTTATATTTAACTCTATTACTTTAATTTTTCATATATCCTTTTAAATTCTGTTGTCTGGTTATCTTGCAATTTCAATTCTTTTCAGTTTTAATCATGTTTATTCATCTCTCTCTTTAGAGAAATTTTGATTATATATGTATGCATATATAATCATATATATTTATGTTTCTATATGTATATTATATAGAATAATAGAACGGAAGATGACATATATATCATCTATTATTCTATAATTAGTTATTACTCATTGTAGTTTCTTTAACAATTAAGATAACGATGATTTTAAGTCAAGATCATATGAAAGCCAAACAATACATTAAGAAAAACTATCTTCATTTTTTTCTCGAGTATCTAAAGATAACATAGTCTATGAGGAGTGCACTTGAAAATTTTAGCTTGATATATAATACCTAAAGACACACTCTAGAAATCATTATACTTACAATATTATTTACTCAAATGTTTAATTCTACCTTAAACAAAAGGTAATGGAAATTGGAATGATAAGAGTTGCTGGATATGCATATACTGATTTCATACTTGTTTCTGCGTAAATGTGAGCGATTGTTATTCGTTATACACACTGTCTAATATCATTTTTTATTAATTTCTCGGAAGAAAATAAGTTGTTTGTTTTTATATCGACTAATTTTAGAATAATTTCAATTTAATCTATTTTTTAAAGTACTTAAATTACTGTGTTTCTAATTTCATTTAATTTAAGCTTGGCTTTCTGAATAACTTTAGCTCAGACAAGTTATGAAAAATTTTGTTTCGCGTGGAACATAAGAATCCCATTATTACACATATAATTTTTGGTTTTTTTTCTACACTACATTAAGATCCTTTTTCAGAAAAATTCAGATATATGTGAAAAGAGTTTTAAAAATTTGAAATTCCACAGTTGTAGCATGTTTGAATTTTCCTCAAATTTAGAATATTTCATTTTTGTAATCAAATAGAAAAGTTCGTTAACGTAATGAAAACAACAACAGAATTTTCATTTCTGAGAATACTTGTAAATTTTTATCAGTTTTCTTGATAATGGTTGTATTGCAACCATAGAGAAAATGTTTTATAGGTACTTTATTGATTGAAACATCATACGTTTGAAATCCAGTTCTTGAAAATATTGAAATCTGTTTTGTGAGTTTTCTTCCTTGATATGCCAAAAAGAAATTCGAATTGACATGGAATTACTTAGAAAATGAAATGAACAAAAATGGTGATTCTATAAATATATTTTATGCCGCTTTTGTCTAATCTTATTTTTAGCGAACCATTTGGATTCTTGTTTAAACACAAGTTAAAAGCTTTCATCAATCGATTAGTCAAAAGACTTAAGCTTTAAACATAAATTTTATTTTAATCCATTATCCACATTCAACTATAAGAGAAATTTTATTTAGAATTTTATTCAGGATATTGTAGCATTGTTTTGTGTTCTAACACATTTTAAGAATTTTATCTTCACAAGAACATGTTTAATAGTAAAATAGTAAAAGAGTAAAATTTTCAAATATTTACAAAATATCGATGATCATCATGATTTTAAATCAGATTATATATAATCGTTTGATTATTTTTTTACCTTACATTTTTTGAAAAGTTCTGTTCTGCTTGATGGACTAATTTTCTCCCCCCCCCCCCCCTTTACCTGAGTAACTGAGTCCCATCATCCGTGCAGTTAGTTTGACTAAAGTTATTCTTATCAGCATTGGATGTTAAGCATTTGTTAGCTACTTATTCCATCTCTCTCTCTCTCTCTCTAACCGACATGTTTCAATTCCTACAGTAAATGTTTTTTCCTGATGGTCCGATTTCGCAGAAAAATGATGATTATCGTTTTGATCGATAATTTTAATCATTTGATAGAAGTTATGTGACTGATTCAATCGTTTTTTAAGTATCAATAATGTATTCTACTAGGAAGGGAATATTAACTCCTCCAATGTACTCTGTAAAGTTTTCTGAGTTGTGAAATGTGTGATAATCACATGCAAATATGATATAAAGTTCACTTTACTTTTACATAGTGCATTTCTGTATTTATATTTTCAAAGGAAAAAATCTTTAACGTATTCAGTTATAACAAATTTTGCTACTCATTTTGAGAGCAATAAATAGAAAATTGATAAATAGTTGTGTTTAACATATAGAGAGTATACTACATAATATATAGAGAGACTATACTACCTAGTAAAGTATACCACATTCTATAGTGAGCAGAAGATTTTATGTGGAGAGAGAGGTGATACATGGTATTAAAGGATGTGAGAACAATTTTTAATGTGGCAGTTTTATTGGTTTAAAACTGTCTTAATAATTTCACTAAGCTGAGGTGAGAAAAGTCATGGGAGGCTTTTCAATACCATGACTGGTCTTTTTCCGATGAAGTGCAGCAACTCGACGCGGCATGAACTCAAGTCACTAGAAGCCCCATGAAGAAATATTGAACCAAAATGCCTCTATAATAGTCCATAATTGCGAAACTGTTACTGATGCAAGATTTTATGCATGAACTGAGTCATCGATTATATTTCTTATGTTATATGGGTTCCATATAAGGTGATATGGGGGGTCAAATAATCCGCTGGAACTGTCCAAAAGGTCCTTCCCATCCATCACAAACAATTGTGGCCCAATCACATTGCGCATTGTCTTCCATAAAAATACCTTCCTTGTTTGGATATGTAAAGTCCATGAATGGCTATAAATAGTCTCTAAGTAGTTGAAAATAGCCATTTTCAGTTAATAATTGGTTCAATTAGACCAGGTGACCTAGTCCATTCCTTGCAAAAACAGCTCACACCCTTTGGAGCCCCAGCTTACACAGTATTTTGTTGACAACTTGAGTCCATGGCTTCGTTGGATGTGCACCTTACTCGAACCCTACCATCAATTTTATTAACTGGAATCTTGAAAACTGATCAAATTCACAATTTTCTAGTATTTTAGTGTCCGACAGATATGGTAACTGACCCAGGAAAGGTCCTGCAAGGACTATTGCTATTACGTAAGCTGTCTTTTACTGCTACAACCCATTAAACCAAATTTATCCGCATTGTCATAATGGACATGTTCCTCATACGTCCCGCATTGATTTTTGTGGATAATCATGGAGTGTTGCTTGTCTGTTAACGCTGATAATCTACGAACATGTCGCTGGTCTCTGTCATTAAATTCACGCGGCTGGCCACTGCTTTGTCCATGGTGGGAGGTTTTCCCTGGCATTTGGTATTTTTGGCACACTCTTGACCCTTTAGATCTCGGAATATTGAATTGTCTAACCATATTCAAATATGTAATGTCCCATGCGTCTTGTTCCAACTACCATTCCACGTTCAAAATCGGCTAATTTCCGTCGTGCGGCTATAATTACACCAGAAACTTTTTCACATGATTCACTTGAGTGCAAATAAAGTCCTGCCTATGCACTGCACATTAATACGTTTTGTACGCTATACTATTTCCATCTGTATGTCTGCATATTTCTATCTCATGATTTTTGTCACTTCAGTGTATATCAGAGTTAAAACTTTCATAATGGAGGATATGAAACAAGCAGTCGTACAATTCTACGTAGCAAGAATATCCTCTCAACGTGTCTCTTCACATTCTCAAATTTCACTTCACGCCATAAGAAAATGTTAATCTTCAGTTTAGTGTATTTAGTAGCCCTTATGTATTCCACACTATATTAACCCAGTGGAAGATTTGTTCAGTTAGTCTCTGCCTAGAGTAAATATTTGGGTAACATCAATGTAAAAAACACTTTAGGTTATCTGGAGTGGATCGTTCTATTTTGAATCGTGAAGAATGATGACACTTGAGGGACATTTCCTTCTTTAAAATTTCCGAGCAAAACACAAGAAGTTGTGTAACCCGTTGAAATTAATATACAGCTGCCTTCATTATTCTGCAGTCTTCGATGGTAATAAGTTCCGAGCCTATGACCCACAATAATAAAATTATTGCTTTGGTAGTTGGCTAACTTGCCTTCAAATCCAATCTCAGAATTTACTACACGATACATCAGTATTCTCCTTCCTTAATATCACGAAATAGATTGATAAAAATTTTGTGTTGCTTTGTTATGAATAGAGCTTACAATAAATATGACTAGTTACGTTTCAAAGATGGTATTTTTTTCTGCATTGAAATATTTTAAGATGATTCGAAAGGTTTAATTTTTTTAAGCTGTAGGAACAACTGATTTTGTAAGAATAAATTCCGAAACGTGCGCGCGCAATTATCTTTGATTACGGAAAAAAATCAAATTGAAAACAACAAAATTTTTTAAAATTCAATGATTTTGGAAAAAAATTAGATTTTGAAACATTGAATATACCAACAAACGTGATTTGAAATAGACATTCGAAAATGAATTACGGGGCATGGAAAACGAGATGAAGAATTATGGAATGTTAAAAAATTTTGTGGAAAAAAGAAAGCAAATGTAAAGCATGAAATAATATCAATACAATGGAAAAAGTCAATTATATTTCAATAAAATATGAAGTTGCAATTCATTTTCGATATTAATACAAAAAATATTTAAAATATATAGAATTATGTTTCTTCAAGTTAGCCTGAGAAAGTTTTATTTCATGCAGTCAAAAGCAATGATTAAATTAGAATAAAAGTACTTGAAAACACAAAGTTATTTTTTGAATTATTTGGGCACTTGCCGAAAGAAATAAGATATTTCTGGTGAAGAAATAAAACTAATAGGATAATAATTACTTGAACACTACAAATATCAGAAAAGAACTGCTTAAACTGAAAATTTTATTAGTACAAATTCTTAGAAAAATAATTTTACTTAAAAATGTCGACGACCTAAAATATATCATTTAAAACATCGAAAAAATCATGTAAAAATCGTGAAATACAGTGCACAAAACTGCAATCGAAACTGTGGGTTGTATATTCGTGAAAACAGAATAACAATTTATACGAAGGATGCGTATCTACTTGTACTGTATAAAAATTAATAATTCGGTTTAAGAGATATGAAAAGTGACGTAATTTGATGTACCTTGCATAGCATCGGTGTTTGGAATGATTTGGACGGTAAGTAATTTTAAAAAAAAGGAAAAGGGAATTATTAAGTTAGAAATTATTTCTAATTTTAGCTCGAATTTTAATTGCAAAAAGCAATTCAAAGGCACTCTCTTTTGAATTATGCTTGATACTCACACTCGTAAGTTTGTACAAAAACTTTGAAAAATCTACCAATCGTCTAGAAAAGTACAAATCTTTTGTTATCGTTGCTAATCTCAGATTGTCTAGCAATGCTAGACAATCTTCCATGAATCCAAAAATACAAATCTTTTACTTAGTGCTTATATTTTTATTTATGTGAAATAATATGCAATCAAAAAAATAGAGTGGATCCTAATTTTCTGTGCATAATTCAAGACTGGAGCCCAATTTTTTTCTTTTTCTTTAGCTTAGTCATTTATAAGGAAAATAATATGGCTGAGAAGGGATGGAAATGTACTGTTTATTCTTGTTTAATAATCATAAAAAACGCCAGATATCTCGTTGGAGATGAACTTCAGTCATCATAAAAGAAAATTATTGATTTACTGAGAGTTTCTACACTTCTCTTTAAAGGGGCACAATACGATTCAATTGACAAAAATCGGTCAAAAAATTCAATCTAATTTTTTTAGCTTAAATTATTCTTTATATATTATTCTATAACCTCACAAAATTTGAAAGCTCTAAACTTAAAAAACGCAGAATTATGATAGCTTTTTCGTTCGTTTTTATTCACATTCCTATGGCAAATCAAAACTTTAAACTTACTTATCTCGGAAAAATAAAATAACTAGTTTGTCTTCATTTAAAATGCTAAGGCTTTTTTTTCTATTGTGCCCAATGCTTTGATTTTTTTTTTACCTGTTGCTAATAGTATATGTAACAAAAGTTGGTATGCATTTTTAAATAAAAGCAATACTCATTTTTTAAAAAATAATTGCGCTCAGAATTTACAAATTTTTTAAGGAATTTTCAATAAGCATTTATAAAAAGAAGTATTGTGCAAATACCAATAATGTTATCACAAAACCCATACCAACTTTTGCTGTACATAGTTTGAAGTACTTGTAAGTCAAATTTCATGCATGTACGTAAATTTTTGTTGGAGGAGTAGCATTTTAAAATCACTTCAAAAATTGTAAGTTTTTTTGTTAAAAAATTAAATGGCTAACTTTTTATGAAATTTTGTGCCCAAAATCTGATTTACCTAGTATACACTAGTAGGAGGTAACCAAAAAAAATTTGAAAATCCTTAAATTAAAATTTTATGCGTAAACCGCAACATGTTCCCTTAAATACAAACGAATTTTTCTACAACTTTCTTTATTTGGTATTTCTCAGCATCTAAAATCTCTTCTCTTCTTAAAATTTATTATAGGTTTTTTTTTCCAGGCAGCCAAACGTAGAAATTTAATTAAAATTCTTGCTTTCGTGAAATAAAAATGATAATTGGTAAAACAAAAAAATCTTACTGTTTTTGCAATGTATATCTAATATTATTAGTTTTACTTTGAGATCATCAGGTTGAAAAACTTCATTTTTTCCGGTTCGCTTACTATTGCCCTTTTCACATTAACCTGTTACCTTTCCGTTCCTTTCCTACAAATCTTACTTAACTGCTATAGCGCAATGTAATTTCTTCAGATAAAAAAAAAATTCCCGAGTATTCTTTTTACTAGAAAATGCGCAGAGAGGTTGAGAGGAACGATAAATTCCTTACATCTTTAACTTAATTAGTTTTTGACAAATGTTTTTACCTCACTAAAATTTCCTTGAATGTAAGAGGAAATAGTCTTGGAAGCTGACCGAAACTACACAGAGTTCTTTAAAGTAGATGGATGTTCTCATATCATCTCCAAAGTCTTGAATCATTAAATGACCGACCGCTTTAATTGTGATTAAGTTACTCTTTGTAACGGAGTTCAAGCACGCGAAGGATTGACTCTTTTCACCTTCAGAGGTTGAGTATCATAATATTAAACGCCACATATATCATTTACTTTTGGGTGGGAGGGTTGATTCAAGAAAATAATTCTATTCCATGCTTGAGGATATACCGTAATGAAAGCGAAATATGGGCATTTAATTATTTTCATCTCGTTTATCTGATTGTGCTTCATCCACAAAGTATTTTCGATGACTTTTAAGGTGCTAATTTGATATCACGGGGCATGCGCTAAGTTGTTTATGTTTGCTAAGATGGGCGATAACATTACAATATCGTTACCTTGATATTTTTATCGTCTGCCGATGTGGTTGCCTTAGAGATAACATATATTAGAAATAATTAACTTTTTAATTTATATTCATTATTAATTTTAATATATATTATGCAATTAAAAAATATAAAAATCCAATTATTGTTATATGAAATCATCATATAATATTCGTTATTTATAAAGAAATTATATATTTTTTTATAAGTATCATTATATAATATGTTATTTATTTATAATTGTTATGTTATATGAGTATTCTGTGTGATGTATAATTTTTATTATATTACAATACGATGATTATTCTTTTCTATAATTTCTATTAAATTATATTATGATTATTATATATAATAATTATTAAAAAAATCATACTATGTGAATATTTGGTATTATCACTTTAAAGTATATAAAAGATTATTATCATATACTGCATAATATTATTAGTAGTACATGAAGCTTTTTATTATATTATATTGATATTCATATTTATTGATTGATCTTGGTTATTCTCAATCTCTTCCTATATTCTTTATTGGAAATATATTTCAATGTATTTCAAAACAATTCTTTAAAATCATCTTTCTGACGATTTTTTTACCGCTAGGCCTCCATCTTGAATTCCATTCTAGCGACAACAAACGCGGCTTGGCGTGATTCCTTTATCGCGCCAAGCAGCACTTGGCGCCTTGCCCCGTGCAAACTTATATATATATAGTTCCACTTTTTACTATATTAGGTGATACATAACTATTCCATAAATCTTGCCCTAAGAACTTTGATGTAATGAAGTTCATTGGGAAGAATCCTATAGCATTTCTTAAGGTATGTGACAACAGTACCTTTTTTTTAAATATATAAATTTTCATTTAAATAAACACCTTTTTATTTGAAATGGGTCATAAAACTAAGAATTCATATAAAACTTCCACAAAATTTAAAATAATTTTGGATATATTGGGAATTTTGAGTGAAATTTTAGTGAAAAATTGCAGTTACGGCAAACCTTGAATTGAAACTCTAATTAATATATTCGAATAATATTTATACAGTACATAAGTAACATCATGCTTAGAGCTATAAGATTTGTAATACTTTTGAAAGATGTCAATTTTTATGCAAATGTACAATTTTTTATAAGATACCAATGTTATTTTCTCACAAAAAGAGTGCAATAAAATACATAAATATATACACAGAGATTATATTATATATAATCTATAATATAGATAAAACTAAATAAAACATTTTCTGAAAAGATCGATTCAATATTTTAAAAAAGAAATCCTGTAGTGAGCTTTACCGTGAAGCAAAAAATTGAAAAACATAGTTTCTCAGAAAATGCACATTTACAGATTTTAATACAATATGAAAAATTTTCTACTAATTGTACAGTTTTTAAACTCACCATATTTAAAGCTCAAGCTCTTTTAGCTTCATGTTTAACTAATTCAAAGTTTTTTTAACCCTTTTGCTGTTTTGTGGAGAGTTTTATAGACTACAACAATTGTCGTTTTCAGTGAAAATTTTATGAAAAATTGCAGTTACGATTTTTTACACAAAATTCTAATAAATGTATTTAAATAATATTTATACAGAATATAAATAACATTTTTATATGTCTTAGAAATTAAAAGATTTGTAATATTTTTGAAAGTTTTTTAAATATTCCAAATTTTATGCAAAAAATCAATTTTTTAAAAAATTAATGATTTGTTTTCATAAATAATCAATAAAGTACATAAATATATACACAGAGATTAAATTTTGATTCGTAACACAGATAAAACTATATAAAACATGTTCAGTCAATTTCAATTCAATATCTTAAAAATATTTTGTGTAGAGATCTACTTCCGGTTTTGTAAACTCCATTTCCGTTTTACTAATTATGTTATAACTTTGTTTCTAAATATCGTAGAAACAAAAATAGAGTGTTTTTGGAATCTTAAATGTATGGGCTATAAAAAAAATTATGAAAGAAACTTGGAAATTTTCACCCAAATGGCGAATTTGGGGTAGTTTTAATGAATTGTTGCTCTCGTCTTAAAATATGTCCAAAAAGAAGATTTTAAGCTCTTCACATATGAGTTTCAAATACCTATATATATTCTGAATTTTCAACATTTAATATGAACACAAATCTTAAAGATATTCCCCACCGCGATTGGAAAAGATATTTTGCATCGCCTTTTCTGTGATTTTAGAAATTTTCGATAATTTCATATCTTTTTTTGCTGAAGTGTCAGAAATGGAAGTCAAAAGATTGCCGACTATATTCATATCGTGTCTGAAAACCCGTGTAAGATAAAAAAAAAATACTGTGTAAAATAATGCAAATTGTCGAATGATAAATGCAATTGAGCCTCAGTCCTGTTGCATAATATGCTCGGGTTGCAGCTTCTTCATTTGATCATGATTCAAAATGATGATAGATATCGCCTCTTGTAGCTCTGGAGAGACATGAATTTTTTTAAATTAAATAAGGAAAATTTTTTACAAATTTAAAATCAGTTTTCTTCCTTGCTGGAGAATTGATTGCTATTCCTAATATATCTGAAATTTTATGTTAAAAAATCTTTCCATGGATTATGGTGCAAATTATTTTTGAGTTAGAACGAACAGGAATAATTATACGTAGTAGGATTCAAAAGTTCCCCCGGACTGAGTCTGTAACTTAAAAAATATAACTAATTAAACTGCTGAAATATATCCTCCTTCGGAATAAGACCCTTGAGTGACAAAAAGGTCATCGAAACATTTCTGGAATCCATTTTTACTCATGTCCTTTAATTCGGCCTGAGATGCACTTTTGACTTTCTCTGCATTGATCTTTATTTAACACGCAGGGAACGATATGTTGACACACCCTATGCATGTTGAGATCCTTAGTCAGTATCCATTGACATGTGGCCGAGGATGTCCTAACTGATTCTTTTGTTTTTTGAAGACTGTCCTTACGTACCGCCGTCGAAACCTTTTTGATGTTTTCAGTAGTATGGGAAGTTGCAGACGTCCAAAGGGTTTGTCGTTTTCGATACTTTCCCTGCCTTCTCTGAAATGTCGATGCCACTCAAAATCTTGCATTCGCGATAATGTATCACGCCTGCTTCAAAATTTCGTAAGTCTCCGTAGCACTTTTTCTCGAACGTACACAAAATTTAAAATTAATTATTCTCAACAAACGCAATTTTTTTCAATCGCCAACGACCACGTGATTTGGAAAAAACTTTTTGTAGAAAAGGGAAAGAATGCACTAACACAGAAATGTTATTGTAGTCTCTACTGTAAAAACTTTCCCCGCTATAGCTTCAATCCGGGAACTTTTGAATCCTACCACGTATATGTGCTCTCTTGATAAAGATTTAAGGTTTGACCAATCTTCTAATACTAAATTTTAATTGAAAAATGAAAGGGATGCTTCAAGTATATTTAAACTAAAATAGGAAAAACTTTCGAACAGGACATATGTATAGAGAAGATGACGCTAAAGGAGTAGTAATAACATTTATAAGAATAATTTTAAGCTATTCAGTCGAGGATAAAAGCAAAAGTAAAATAAAAATAAGCAACTTCATTTTTAAAATTGGAAAATTAAATTTTCAAAAAGTTGCCTCGTGAAGTAATGAAGTAGCTTTCGCATATTTGACTGCATTAAATAAGAATACGTCGATTAGATTCTTAAAATTGTACACGACACTTTTTTTTTTTTTTTGCAAAAAAATACATATATTTGGGAACATTTGAGTAGTGACTGATATATAAAATGTAGGATTGAAATAATTTATGAACAGCATTGTATATTGAATGAAATAGTGACTGCTTTTTAGGTTAGAAAGATTTTCGTACATTTGGAGATATTTCAATAAGAATCTGAAAAGGAAAAGTGTATTAAAAATAAAAATTTAATAATCGGATACTTTCATTCAGCTTTGAAAAATTTGCGTGCTAAATGCACTTTTCTAACCTTACTTTGCAAATCAAGTAAAAGTTATATGTGTTATCGTAGTTGGAAAAAAATACAATCGCTTAAAAAAACACAAAGAATATCCTTTTACATTAAAGCAAAATTTAAGCATTTTGAATAATCTTCTGATTGAAGCTAGTTAATAAAAATAACCCTATTTCACTGTTTTTCTCCTATATATGCATTTACGTAGGAGAAAAACAACTCACACTCCCTTACTTGTTAATCACGAGATCTCTTGAACTATTAAACCTACAGATTTGAAATTTGGCAGGCACGTTTCTTTCATTGAGTTGATCTCATAAGAATTTGACTTTTCAGAAATCAACGCCAAAGGAAGAGGGGGGGGGTGCAGATAGAAATTTTCCATTTTTGAACTGTTAGACCTACAGTCTTGAAATTTGGCAAACATGTTTTTTTTTTGTTGAGTAGAGATCCACAAAGAACGGGTTCGTGGCAATCGATTACCAGAAGAGAGGAGGGAGTTACGGAGACGTAATAGATAAATATAGTTAACGATTTAGGAAATCAAGTCCTATCCTTTTTAAATAAAGAAGCGAGGGCTATACGAATATTTTGCAATACAATCGAAAGCTCAAAGCTAGGAATTAGATATTTCAATTACTTAAAAGCAACATATAGTCACACCAAGAATATGCACCGTTAAACACCCAGTGAAGCAGGTGCGTAATGGCACACAGGGTAGCTCTCTACCAGCCCGGAGAGTCACCCTGTGTGCTGGAGTTCGGAAGTACAGAGACAACTCGGAATCATATAGGAGTGCTGGGTCGCAAATGCCGTAGTTGTGAGCTATGATGCAAAGAATCCCGGGATTTAATTTTATCTGAATTATACTTTAAATTTTTTTTCAAAATATTCTGAAAACATTTAATGTATCTTATTTACTTTTTTTTCTACTGTATACGTTTACTGTCAGTTTTCTTACGTGTTGAACCTTGAAATGTTCGAGGCGGGAATGTATGTTAAACCGTGAAATTTGATATGTTTTCTCTTATTTTCTTCTATAACTTTCTCTCCATGACGAGTGGGGTCAGAAAACGGACATTTCTCCCACCCTCAGGATGTCCGGTGTCAGCTAACTTGGACAGAGACAGTTAGAATTTTTGGAAGACATCTAGTAGGGTTTTCATCCCCGGGATCCCGGTGTTTTTTACCAATCCCTAAATCACTAATTCCAGGATTTAGTTTTTGTCTAAATTATATTTAAAAAAATTTTTATCATAAAAATTTTCTAAGAATTTAATTTTTCGAAAATTTATATTTTGTTTATGAAATATGTGTATAGAATTTTTTTGTGAATTATAACTGCTATAGGTAAAAAAAAATATATGCACAGCTCTCATTTCTCGTATGGGAGAAAGTCGCACAGATCTAAGTGGCTCACTGCAATGTTTACACAATAATATAAGCAACACCTCAAGAACAGATTTTGTCACAGTTCCTTCTTCAATTAAATGCCGTTAATTAATAGCGGACCTGCTTAGAAAACTTCAGACACTTCAAATCCCATTGCATTACTAACAGCTCATGCAACTGGATCTTCAATTTCAAATGAGGTAACACTTGAAATTGATTCACATTCTAATTCAATAACTGCATCAGTTTATATACAAAAACCATTAAGTGTAGCAGAAGAACTAAATAAAGTTATCAAAGAGGTATATACACCAATGCAGTCTATTAAATTTGAGACACTGTCATCAAAAATTCAAAAATAAAGGTCTCTTTTTGGAAAATGGAGGGAGACGTGGTAACTACCTGAAAAGAACATACTTCTACTTAATGACGATAATATACCTACTTGTAAAAAATCCGAACATGCATTTTCTTCGGCAGGACAATTTGTAACAAAAATAAGAAGCCGTTTCAACGATGAAACGCTGGAGGAGCTGTGTTTTTATAAGCTTATTTACAGATACACAAGAAATGCTTTTTTATAAAATTTCATTATGTACTGTTTTTATTTGTTTTTTTATGAAGAATTAATTTTTTTTATTTGTTTCATTAAAATAATATTAAATCCATTTTTTAATTTTTTTCAGTTTTATTATGCAATTTCAACTACGCTAATATGTAAGTATTTTTAATAAATAGTCCAATCCTAATCCCGGGATTTGGATAATGTAATCCCGAAATCCCGGGATTGGAAATATGATACGGGATTGCAAACCCTAGATTAAGGGGACAGAAAGCACTTTATTGAAAGGTTGTACTACAACAGGTGTTCGAAAGTGTATGGACTTCTTCTGGGTTCACATTAAGAGTTTAATCACTGCTTATATATATTTGGAACAATTTATCTCCAGTTATTTACAAAGAACTTGTGGCATCCATGCCAATGGGAGTTGCAACTGTTTTGCTAGCCTAAAGTGGCGTAACGTATTATTGAGTAAGTGTTCATAATGTTTTGGCTCTTCAGTGTATATATATAGTTGAATAGATATATACAGTTTAAATTCATAATAATCATGATTTTATTATTTTTTTCCTTAATTTCAATAGATATATATGAAATTTTTTAAAAGTACTCTAAATTTTGTGTAAACAGTGGATTTAAAGAAAGAAAAAAAAATCATTTGTTGTTTTTAAGTTTTCCTGGAGATTATTGTACAAGTTATAATTATTGCAAAATTTTAATGGTATGCTATTTGTGAATTACATTTATTTACCAATGAAATTAATGAAATGAAGAATAATTTTATTGCTCTAAATTAAATTTCCCAACTATTGCGAAGGCAAATTTTTTAAATTATTTTTTATCAAGCCTGATTCCGGTTCTGTCATGAAATGTATCAATCTTTTCTATCTAAACAAGCCTTTTCATCGATATGACAGCAATAACAAAAAATAAGTTTGAGGTTTTATTTTGTTTATTTATTCTACTTATAGTAAATAAACACGCAATCATTTGTATTCGACACTTCAATGATATTTACAAGGCTATTTTACCAAAATTAATTTTCTATCGACGCCAAGGACGTTATTATTCTTAAATATCAATATTTAATCGAAATCAATCATCAATATTAATTAATTGAGCATTAATGTCAATAATTAAGTTTGAATTAATTTATCCATATTAATTACTACAAATTTAATTATTGATATTAAAGTTTAATCTTCAATTTTAAGCACGTTTGATTAATAATGACCAATCACGTGTCTTATAGATAGAATTGTTGACAAAAGCGAAATGTGATTTGTATCTGTTGAAAGTACTTGTATCAATGATCAAGTAACTGTACATCGGCACACTGATTAAAATTTTTTTCTTGTATTTTTCTAAAATTCATATGCAAAAGAATTGTTTCGAAATCCAAGAGACTGAAATTAATTAAGGATTTTGGAACAACAATATTGTGGCTTAAAATGTATATTTAACTGTAATTTTGAGGATATTTATAACTGTTTATGCGGAGAGAAATAGTACAAATATTTTGAAAGTGAAGAATTGATGGAACTTTCATCATTCATTCATTTCATTAATAACCTTTAAGGCGATATGGTACCATTTTCACAATTTTTTTTATTTTTAATATTTGATGTTTAGTTTTAATTGTATTTCATAAAGGTTAATATTTAATAATAATTCTATACAAATTTTTTTTAATTTGTTGCAAAATGTTTGTAAAATTTAAATTCTTTTAGCTTTTTTAAGCATTTTTAAATCCCTAAGGCTTTTTTAAATATGTCTCTTTTCTTTCAAAATTTTTTTTCCAAGTACCTTATAATATACTACATTAAACTGTGTATGGTTTTTTTTCTGCTGCTGCTCTTTAATTTTTTTATAGTTAAACTTCCAAAAATTCCCAAAAAAACATTAATTTTTATTTTGAAATTTTTTAGAAAAGGTACTAAACATGTTAGGGCTAATTCCATGTATAGTTTTACAAAACATACATTTCAGAACATGTATAAAAATTTCAAATCCATACTTCAATTATCAAAAAAGCCTTAGGGTTTTGAATAGCAGTATATGTACAAAAATTCAACATGGAGAAAAGTGAGTTTGAAGTTTTCATTCCAGAATAGCATGATATAATATTCATCGAATAGTCTAAACTTCATGAAATGTTAATTAGCTTATTTAAAACTATGTACCATAAAAAATTGCACAAATGTAGAACAATTAAACAGTATACTGCCATATTGAATATATAGAAAAAAACGAATGAAAGATCAATATTTCATAAAACTTTATCTTAATAATTATAAAAAAAGTAAATGCACACACTTCAGAGCTAATTCCATGCTCAGAGCTAATGCACAACATGTACAAAAGATGTTTATGTCTTTATTTTTTATTTCCATGATTTTAAAAGCCTTCACATGTTAAATATTGTACACGAATAAAAGCAAAATCAAATAACAATTTATAGGTAAAATACATCAAAATCTAAGATCTGTGTATGTGCATTTGTTTAAATAAATATCTTAAAATATTTTAATAATAAAGGTGTTGAATCTCGCGCACATGGGATATATATATGTCACCAAAAACAAATATATAAAAATGGGAGAGTTTATCTATTCTTGCGAATTAGATTTTTAATTATCTGAGTTATCAAAATGAGATTTAGTATTTGTGCTTTGGGAAAAACCGTTTTGAAGTTTTAATTTCATTCATAATAATATCATAAAAAGCACGCACAACTTTTAAATCTTGACCCAATCCATTTGATCTCCCAGTAAATAATTCACAAACTAGAATTTTTGCATGAATTGCACAATTCTTTCTTAAAATGATTTATTACTGCATATATAATGTCAATTTCATTGTTGCTCATTAGAAAAATAATTAATTCATTTTTTATCAGGCTTTTTCTAGCAGATAATCTGAAATGTAGGAGTGGTAGTTGCTGTTTAGCATCAAACATTGCTCCATTACTTAATGAAAAATGCAGGTAAAGCTTTGAAATTTAGCAGGCATATTTATAAAGATTTGGGGTATCAAATGAGCCAATAAATTTTTTTCCGATAGTTTACTGATTTTTAGGGTACCATATCGCCTTAAGCTGGATTTTATAAATATTTTTGAAACAGTAATATTTCGAAAATTAAATTTTCATTGATACTTCAACATTGTTGCTGTCATGGACAATTGTATTTACTTAAAAATATATGTGCAATTTTTTGGCAAGATAATACAAGCTAGACAGAACTAGGGAATTTTAGATGTGTGTGATGTATTTCTTTTCATCAGGTCCAGGAAACTTTTTATGCATTTCAAAGATATGGATATCATGTCTAAAAGAAATGTAGCTCTACATTTTTTTCTGGCAAATGAGATTTTTCCAATAGTGTTTCAGAAAATTGACAATTGATTGAAAATGAATCTAGGATGTAACTAAAATAAAGTTTAAATTTCATAAAAATTTTCCTTTTTAAATATGTATACATTTTAAATAATAATAAGATAACTCTACGGGGAATAACTGATATTTAATACTTTAATATGCGTCTGTTTTCACTTGACAAAAATCAAACTTCTATAAATTTTTTGTTTATTTAAAATGAAAAAAAAAGTCTATCCTAGAGTAACACTGTCAGTTTCACATTACATTTCCTTTATTTTACAATATTAATTATGATGCAATCAATTAAAACAAATAGTATTTATATTTTAAAATTATATACCTACTTCTTAATTATATAACAATTATTAACTAGATTTTCGTATATTATAAAAAAAAATGTTTGATGCATACATAGTACTTTCAATGAGTGAATAGTTAATGGTTTAATAAATTAATTTCTGACACAATTATAAATTTTCGTAGTAAAATTCCTAAAGGTTATTAAATCAAAAGCCATAAAAATAATAAAGGGGGATCACAGTACCCGAAAGGTTGATTCTAGCGACTCAAACTACTTTTCTCTAATAAATTTATGAAAATAAATTTTTCACTACTAGGAGAGTAATAAATTTATCTGTGGATCTCTCTCACACTAAATACGTAATTCCCTCTTTTGAGTCTTTAGTTAAAAATAATTAATATTGACTTTTGGGCCGTGAGTAGCCTAGTGGTTAGAGCATCGGACTCCAGACGGGAGGGCCTGGGTTCGATGCCACCAAAATACCCTCCAAGTACACACGGAGTACGTGATGGTTAAATCAGTAGGTCCGAAAATCTTATGGGTGGTCGTAGCAGAAACGACGATTGCAGGGGACCGGAGAATATTTTCCTCCCCTCCAGTTCCATGCCTAAATTGGGGAGGTGGAGATAGGTGGTGTCGCCATCTATCGTTAGCAAGTCCAACCTGTCTCACAGACTCTGGCAACTTTCATTCCTTCCCTTTGGGAAGGACACGACAACAACAACAATATTGGCTTTTCTTGTTTTGTTATTGAAAAATGCATTAATCAATAGATAAAGAATATTTTATTTCTTAATCATTTGCTAATAATTAAATTCTGGTATTATAGGGTGAGTGCGCAAGTTCTACCTGTTTTTGGATATGCAAATTTGCAATGGAATTGACGTCACACATGACGTTTTAATGATCAAAATTGTCGGCCTATCAAACGTCTGGATGCTTAACATATAAGTGTATTGTGTTTTACACAGTTAATCATTGAAAAAAAATCTCAGAGGGTGTAACATGGAAAGCGAGAAGGAGCTGATGAGAGAGAGAAGAGTACGAACCACACAGCATGTCACAATGTTTGTCAAGTTTATGGGGAGACAATGCAATAGATGAAAGCACATGTCGTCGATGGTTTCGTATATTTAGGGAAGGAGACAGAAGCTACCAAGATCAGGCTAGGAGAGGAAGTCCATCACACGTTTGAGAAGACGATAGTGACCAAGCCATAAGGAGCAACCCGAACTCAACCGTGCAAGAATAAGCGGAGACCTTCAACGTACACCGGATAACGGTCGAGAGACGGATGGTTAACTTGGGTTTTACGAGGAAGTTGGATCGTTGGACTCCATATAACCTGACATCTAAGCAACGGGATGACCGAATCACAATCTGAGTTTCCTTGCTATTCCGGTAGAAAAATGACCCACTCTTGACATGAATTGGAACATGAGATGAGAAATGATTTATGTACCGGAACGTAAACCGTCGTAGGACTGTGTGTCGCCCTTCTGATCTGTCTACATCGACTTCGAAAGCTGAACTTCATTCCAAGAAGGTGTTATTGAGTGTATAGTGGGATGTGCTGGGAATAATTCACTGGGAGGTCCTGCCACTCAACCAAACCACCAATGCTGCCTTCTATTGTCTATAGATAGACAAGCTGCATTCAAATTTTGTAGCAAATCAGCCAGGTCTCCTCAATCACATCGGTGGTATCTTTCATCACTATAACGCCGGGCCACATGCTACTGTCATCATTCTCCCATAGTTAATGGGCTTTATATGAGAGGTTTTACCCCACCCTCCCTATTCTACTGACTATCATCTGTTTTGTGCTTTGAACAATTCTTTCAGTCAAAAAAATCTTTGATGATCTTGATGCTGTGAAAACTAATACATTTTTTATTCGAAGCCACCGCAATTTTGCAGCCTTCATCTCTCATCAGAAAGATGGCAAGAAATCATAGATAGTTATGGGGATTATGCACAATCATAGGTAACGTTTATTTTTTCTCTTCTTTAACGGGAATAAAAACGGGTGGAACTTTTGAGCTCACCCAATATTAGTAGAAACATTTTGATTTTTTCGGAAGATATTTGATTTTTTAAGAAAATTTTTATAGTTATAAATAGTTTCTTATTAATACATATAACAATAATATTAAAAGAAAGTTAAGCATGCATTCAAAACAAAAAGTTATGTTCCCAAGTGTCTTGGGTTTAGTTAAATATTAGACTGCTGTGAGCTATTATTTAAGCTCTCAGATAGTTGACGAGTTCAATATGCAATTTAATTTAAATTACAACCATCATCAATGAAAATAATTATAAAAAGGGATTGTGTATTAGACTTATTCTATTGTTTTCATCTCTGAAAGATCTTGAGGTTTTATTAGAACTGTTTTGGTTAAAGCAGCAGCTACTTGCTTTTAACACCACCTGTCGATTTTCTATTGTCACGTTAAACTGAACTATCACGATTATTTCTTTGTGGAGGGATTGTGAGAACAGAATCCAAATAGCGCATCTGCAATGCATTTTATAAAGATGTTCAAGCGAAATCCCCCCCCCCCATGTTTACGTATATGTATAAAATCGTTAATCATTCGTTGAATCGTGACATTTAAATCATGCATCACAAATGTCGATTGGGCAAATGTTTGGAATGATTTGATACGAAGTTAACTATAAAAGTCGCTGGGTTGCGTGCAGTTATAAAAATTATTTCAACCATCAAAAAGTTCAACTGGATTGTGTGAAATAGAGTCATTGAAAAGTTCGTACTTAATGACAGAATTCTTTGTTTTATTTATTGGCAGTTTGGTTAGGATTTGATAGTATGTTTAGAACTTCAAAATAAATGACAGTTTCGGTTCATATTTCAATTTTTCAAATCCATCCCCTGTTCCTAATTTCATGTGATTAGCAACGGCAGTGTAATCAAATAACATCTTAAACTTTTGATTCCCGTGCTCCCTTTTTTTTTTTTATGCATCAGCCTGGCATCGCGGACTCCCAAGATTTTGATGGTTCGAATTGTCGAGCTCTGAATTAAATTTTTATGTTCGCACATGTGTTTCTACTATATTTTCTGGGAAATATTACGTGTTTGTAATGGCTATGTAGTTGCAAACAATTAAAAAAATGAATTAGTTTTCTTGATTGAAATACATGTTTTAGCAAAGTTTTTCATTGCAGGCAGTTTAGTGATCCATCATCTTTCAATTCTTCTACGAAGTCCTTCAGATTCTGAAAAAGAAAAAAAAAATCTTAACATTGAATAAAACACTCTCGGACCCCCTAGAAAGGTGCTGGAGACCCCTGGATTGCAGTTTAAGAGCCACCTCCTTAGGCAATCAATTCCCCCCCCCCCCGAAAAAAATGTTCCGGAAAAAAAGGCACATTTTTTTGTAGCACATAATTAAGCATAATATTTAATAGAACATGGAAATGGATGAATTTTGTTTTAATTTTAAAGTTTTCATACTATTTTTTATTTTATACTTGTGGAACACAAAAAAATCCCAAATTTTGCTTTTATAAGTACAAAATCTTAAAATTTATTGAGGCCTTGTGCCCCTATACAAAAGCAAGCGGCGTTATAAAGTGGAAAGTACTCATCTTTTGCATACCTTGTTAAATACTTGAACAAATGATAACCCGTAACAAATACGTATGCGTGACTCACAGCCTCACAACAATCTAGGCACAAGCCTACTTGACACACTGTCGCCTTTCGCTTAATGATTCATCCTAGTAGGCTCAGACTTAGGGAGGACGACGGACAGCACATAATAATGCCGTCTTGATCTTATTGTTATAGTTAAAAATCCCTATTTTTTCGTAAAATACACACACACAATAAAATTAATATTAAACCAATTTTTATTGTTATATTCCCAATTTTATTATGAATTTCAACTGTGCTAATGTGCAGGCAATTTTAATAAATAGTCCAGTCCTAATCCTGGGACCAATCACGGGATCCCGAGATTTGGATATTGCAATCCCGAAATCTTGGGATTGAAAATATAACACGGGATTTTGCAAACGTTGGATACGAGGGCCTGGGTCTGAACCCAGTTAGCCCATGGCTTAAAACCTCTCTTGTTGGGAGGACAGTTTTATTTAATAGCTGCAAAGTATAGTGTATAATTCCAAAAAATCAATTTCTTATTGATTTTTTTCTCAGTTAACTTTATGATTATCATTTTTAAAGAATGTAACAGATGTACTAATGCATTATTTCAGCTGAAGCGCAAAATATTAATTCATGGAGGAAAAAGTTTTCGCTCTAGTTCTGTTATTAGAGGAAGCTTATTCTAAGCAATTAGATAATTTTAAGCGAAAATTTTTCCCGAGAAAAATTTGAATATTTAGAAAGTGAAAATGAGGAAGTTTTTAAATAGGACGTGCATTTTTATTTCTGAAATACGTGAGTCAGATAAGAGTAAATCCTAAGCGTTTTAGTTAAGAAAATTTAAAATACTTTTTTTTGTGAAAAATACAGTTGTGTGTAGCAAAGGAAAATTAAAAAAAATTTTTTTATTGAAGACTAAAGTCAGAGCTATTTAAACAGATGAAAAGTTTCACTTATATCTCATTCTTTTATTTTTATGGAATTATATTTTAAATCGTTTGTATTTTAGCACAACGAGAACGATTTCTTCCCTTTTCTTTACATTTCCAAGTATTTTCATTAAAAAAAACTGACTGAAAGAAATAGTTGAGAAATATACTATATATTTATACGAGGATAACTCTGAAATTTTTGAGATACTCCTAGATTTTTAAAGTTATATTTACAAAGGTTTAGGAGTGTTTAAAGTAGTCTCCTCCAACACCAATGCACTTTTGTAGACGAATTTACCACAGATTAAATGCCTCAAATCATTCATTTCTTGGAATTGGTGAAAAAAATGCATTTATAGCCACATCAATCTCTTCTGAATGAAAACGTCCAAGTATGTTCTTTTTTTTAGATTAAAAAATAAACAAAAGTCATACATAGCTAGATCTGGAGAATAAGGTGGATGTTCTATCAGTTTAATTTGTTTTTATTTAAGAAACTCAACTGTTAATCCGGTTGTATGAGAAGATGCATTGTCATGGTGTAGCATTAGTCCCCTAACATTGACTTCTTGGAGAATTTCTGGAAGACATTTAGGGGTATACCAGTTTGCTGTTACTATCTTCTGTCCTTCCAACTTGATGGCTTGACCAATCCCGTACTTCTGAAGAAAATGGCATACATTAAATTTTTCATTGCTCGTTGTTTTTTCACCATTGTTGGCTTGGGATCATCTTCAAAGACCCATATTTTGCTTTCTTGGCGTGTTGGAACGTCAAAAAATGGTATGTAAGTTTCATCACCCGTTACAATTTTAGAAATGAGGCGGTGGCCACCATCATTTAGCAATTTAAGGGTTTCTTTACTGATTCTGACACGCTACTCTCTTTTTGGTGCTCCGTTAGATTATGGGCAGAATATTTTTTTCATACGTAATTCTTCATGAATAATTTTGTGTATGGTAGCGGATCTAATGTTAAATTCCTTCTGTATCCTTTGGTAGGTACAGCGATTATCATCCATAAACATTTTTCGTATGGTAGACACATTATACGGGATTACTGCCAACCCCGCGCGGCCTTCCTATGCGTTCTTCATCCTGAAGAGAATTGTGACCGTTGGAAAATCCTTTAAACCATCGGAATATAGTTGCACAACATGGAGATTCATCACCAAATGCTAATTGCAGCCGTTGAAAGCATTCCTCTTCATTTAATTTAGCTTTAAAATCATAGAAAATCATAGCACGATAATGTTCTCGCGTCTCCATTTCTGTTTAAAATTTATTGTACGCTAAACAACTTGAAGTAAGTCAGTAAAAAGTCGTCTGTTGCGTTTAAATATTTGGTATTTTAAAATAATTAAACCATTAATTTTTTTTAAAACTAATCGTCTGCGCGTATCTCAAAATTTCAGAGTTACCCTGAATGGTTATCTTTTAATCTAAAAAAAGAACTTACTTGTGGACGTCATTTTCATTCAGAAGAAGAGATTGATGTTGCTATAAATGTATTTTTTTCATCAATTCCAAGAAATGAATGGTTTGAGGCATTTAATCAGTGGAAAGTTCGTCTACAAAAGTGCATTGATGCTGGAGGAGACTACTTTGAACACTACAAAAATTTTGTAAGTTTAACTTTAAAAACCTAGGAGTATCTCAACAATTTTAGAGTAACCCTCGTATGTGTTCTGAAACAAATATAATTGAGACTCTACTATCACAAGTATTAATCCGATTAAACTAATTTGACTACTCTTTTGTTTTCAGTGAAATTTTTAATGTACATACACTTAGCTTAGATAGAAATGAATTCAATCTTACATATTGTTAATTTTAAGCCTTAATACGATTCTATATTGAGAAACCAATTTTTTTAAAAAATATCATCTAAAATAGGTTCAGATTGAAACTTTTACTTGTTCTAATACAAAATACATTAAATTATTATGTAATATAAATTGTAAAAGAAAAAACCAAGCAGCAACTGTGCATTAATTTTAGATGCCTTAAAATAATACTTGCCGAAAACTCAAATTTTTTCATTTTATCTCATATTGAGTATTTATCTCTTTTGAGCATATAAATTAATTTTAAAAAAACCCGAATTATTACATGTTGTACTTATTTTCTTATATCAAATCGAGATTGAATAATTAAAATATAATTTTAAAGCTGCGGAACTGTCTGAATATAGTCTTTTCCCTTTACTTTGTGTTAGTATAAATTTTATTTACTCGAATAGAATTATTTTAATACCTGCTATTTTTTTCTTTTATAGGATTATTACCATGCAGTATAATATCGAGATAAATTTTTTATCATACTTCAAAGACAATAAAAAGTTCAGATCGTTCTTTTATCTTAAATTATGGTTCTTGAAAAACATAAGCATATCTAAACAAATAGATTCAAAGACGTACAAGGTGTGTACAAAAAGTATCCGACCTTTGGCCAGAAAATATATCTTAGTTACTTTGAGGGCTTAGGATTCTCTCTGATCAAATTCAAAGAAAGCCCCTTGCGCCTTCACACACTTTCCCTCCACTGCCTAAGACACTTCTGTAAGGCTTCTTTTGGAATAATGTTCAACTCCGCCGTCGCGTTCTGCTTTATCTCATTTCTACTCTGAAAACGGGATCCTTTCAATGGTATTTTCATTTTTGGAAACTTCCAAAAGTAACAAGAAGCCAGGTTCAGCTTTGATAGTCTCTTGTAGGTTCTGTGCAACTCCAAGAAGGATTTATTCTGTTCCACCTACAGAAACGTTGACACAAATTTCGCAACCACTTTGCGCATAATCGTGCAAAATTGCATGTAAACAACCTGTATTGATCTCAACTTATTCAGTAGTCTCTCGTAGGCTTAAGCGACGATCTTCCATTATCAGATTTTCCACCTTTTCAACAACAGCTGCATTTTGAGTGGTTTATGGCCTTCCAGAACACTGGTCTCTCTCAACCGACGCGTGCGGTCACTTGAATCAATTAAACCCTTCCTTAATTTATGTGACCTCCATAGTATTGTCTCCAACTACGCATTCAGCATTCAAGCTGCCATTAGACATTCATAAGAAACCAGACCCAATGAGTAACATTGAAGAAAAATAAGCGAAATGGCTACGGCATTGAAAAAGAGTTCATTCATAATCTGGACGAATGTACACGGCCCATAAACATCCAGTCGAAGCATTGCATCGAACTTTGCAAGATTTAAGCGGTAACGAAAAAATATTCGTGTGTGTTGTCTTTCTACTGTCAGGTGATTTTTGACAGACATTGCTAGTCATTCCTCGCTCTACTTTTGCCTACGAGATTAACGCATGTGTGAAACAATCGTTTTTATGGTGAAACGTCAAAATTCTTTGATTAACCATAAACATGCGCATACAATTGCTAGACGGTCCATCGGCATAAATATTTTTTAACCAACTGCTGGATATTGGCAATGGTGAAATAGAGCTGCATCCCTATACTCAATGTATAAAATTGGTAGACAGTTTGTTTATTGTAGTTCAGACAAAAGATGAGTGCCTTCCCTGATATACTGAATACTTATCTAAATAATAATTGGTGCAGTAATCGTGTTATTTTGGTAGCAAAAAATGTTGATATTAACGAGATAAAGCAGTTGTTGCCAAGTTATCTAAAGCCTCTTAAACCAATCGATGCTATTGTTGATGAAAATGAAACCGTAAATTTTCCGACTGCATTTTTGAATTCTCTGAATATACCAGGAATGTCACCTCACAATCAGTGGGAACGTGTAGGGAAACCGTCGAATCTTTTAGTGTTAGCAAAAGATAGGCTGTCAAAAAATATTGTGCACCTATTAGCAATTAATTAAATTTAAGTTATTAATTGTTATAGTTTAAAATAATAAAATAATAATCTGTGAAAAGTTGCAAGAAAACAACGCTTTTCTTACCTTATTTATAAAATTAAGTTTTCATATGTTGTTAATTAACAACTTTGGAAGTAATTCATGTGTTATACTATACCTAAGTAAACTATACTCAAATATGAGACGAATAAAATGCATAACTAAAAATATAATGTTGTTTTACGCTTAATTTCAGCTCTCCGAAATTATTAACAAAGATTAATTGGAATGTATTGATTAATTTATTATAATATTAAATAAACGTATTATTACAAAGCTTCAGCAACGCGTGGCCGGGTCAGCTAGAATATACATATATATATATATATATATATGTAATTGACGTGGCCAGTGGCAGGGAATTCTTTAATATTGTATCCATTTTTTATGATTGTTGATGTTTTATATTTGTTGATATTGACGAGGCAGTCTTTTATCTCTGGAAATCTATTTATTGCCCATCTTGAACCACATAAGCACACATATTAAACAAAGAACAGGGAATTGATGACACAACATACAGACACAAAACACAAACCAAGCTACATTACATGACGAAAGACAAAGACAAAAGAGAGCGGTCTCCAGAAATCTCAGTATTTATAGTAAGTGAGAAGTCACATGATATATGTAGGTGGGCGGATAGATGTAGTTGTAATACCTGTCGGTTCCTGCTTGCCTTTGAAACCCTTTGTCTACCCGCAAACCCGGCTAACTGTGTGGGAGAAACTGAATGATCAACAGACATGATTTAAATCTAATTAATTTATTATTACTAAAATATCAATCAGACGCAATAACAATCTAGTTAGGATAGGCAATCAAATAGTAGAGCGTGGAGGTGAGATTCACTAACACGGGGATAATACTACGGCCCCTCAACTGAATCTACGATGCTTAAATGCGCTCAATATAAACTACGTCGCACACTAATAAGCTACTTTCTAATTAAACAAGCTCACGATACCTGTACTCTTTATGCAGCGGATCCTACACTTGAATCTTGCAGGTGATCTTCATCGGGATTGATCAATGCCGTCGGATCCACTCTCCGTAATCCGTTTTCCTGGACAACTCCAAGACCTTTTAATAATCAACTGACAAGCTAACTCGCAAACTCTTTGCTAATCCCTACTTGCCAACTCTCAAACTCGCGAAAAACGAATTTATATAATATACTTCATTTACATAATCATGCTTTCTTGGTAGGCGGAAGTTGGTTGAATTAAAATATGTTTCCCCAGAAGAGTCCCCAAGGTGTTAAGGTGTTAATATAGTCGCGAATAGATCCGTCACATAGTTAATTGAAAAGGTTGCCGTTAGGCAGTTAGTTAGTTTATTATTAAAACGTGGGTATTGAAGGGATGGATCACAGATAATTAAAAGTTATTAAAGATTAAATTACTGAGAATTATTGCATACATGTATGAAGAGAGCTTTCAATCCATAACCTCTTAGTAGTGCAAAAGGACGTATCTGATAGTCAATTCTGGAAACTTTTTGATTATACTTTGTACTTTATTTTGCTACTGATAATATATATTGATTTATTCTAAGGAAGTCAGTTGGTTTTCATAACTTTGTATATATATGTATATGTAATCAATAATATTATACTAAATTATGATAAAAGTGTACACGAAAAGAAAAAACAACCACATTAATGCATTAAGAAACACTTAGACCCAGAACTAAGATTGTAGGGTTAAATAAAATCCTAAAGCACTTCCCCTCCTTTCTTAGCCTGTATTACTGTGGCGATAAATGGTTAAAAAAGGCATATTATTATGATTTGTAAATATGCGTGTACGTGAGATTCCTCACTTGTCAAGTATAATAGCTATTTAAAACTGTTGTACATTCGAACGTTTTAAGGGATATTTAACATTGGTTTTTTTTCTTTTTTTAAATTTTGTGTAAATAAATCTGGTTTTAAACACGCTTTTGCTAGCTTCACCTGCATGTAACGGAATCTTTGAACTCGATTTTATCCACTTTAAAAGGTCAGATTAATTTGAAATTTTGCCCACTTGTCAGGGATGGATGACAATACAATAATTTAATAATTTTGTTCCATTGTCCTGATCAGGATCATCAGGATTAACAGTTTCCCATTTCAAGTTTTGGAGACTAAAAAATTAAGTTACAACCCTAAAGCGAAAACACTCATAGTTACTACAAATACAACAATCAAATAAGATTAAATCATCAATGAATAAATGATAGTTTAAAAACTAAAAAAAAACACGCTTTTAGAATTAATCGAAATAAAAAGTAAAAAATAATTCTCAATATAAGAATAAAATGATTAACGAGAAAATTAATGCCATTGTGGTAAAAGTGTGGGGTGCTCGATATCAATTGTTATAATTTCTTACTAGTTCTATCCCGAAATGCAGAGTTAGAGGAAAAATGTAGTACAAAGCACCCCACGCTTTTACCACAATGACATTAATATTATCGTTAATCATTTTATTCTTATGCTAAGAATTATTTTTTAATTTTTAGTTCGATTAAAAATAAAAGCGTGTTTTTTATTTTTTTAAGCTATAATTTTTTTAAAAATATTACTAGCAATTTAATTTAATTTTCCAATATGAAAAGGTTTTCCATACCTCTACCCTAAAATTAAGGAAACCAAAAATATTTATTTTAATCCGAATTTAATTGAAAATGAGAAAAAAATAGTCCTGAACTAGGCTACCCAGCCCAAATATGGTATTAGCCATACACACCGCTTTCCCACGAGAAATAGATCTCTAGTTTTGTACCGAGTCCCCTAATTGTGGCGAAAACCTGTTCGTCTTCTCTCTTGTAGCTCACTCTCCTTTTTATTTATAATCTCAATGCCACTCGGACGGCATTAACGGTCTTCCTAGACTTGTTTAAGATGTTCTCACGACGAGGAAAATCAATTTTTTACAGCCCTCCAACGGGCAGGTCCCGTGGAGTAGGACATCTTGCTTTGTCTGACGAGTGCCTGAATGTCACGAGGCTCATCAATAGTGACACACTAAAATATACATTGACTGATTTGAGATGGTCATCGGTGTTTTTGGTTTTGGTTTCGATATGGCCCATAAATAACCACAGGTTGCCTATTTAGTTCTGGGAAGTCGCAGTTCTTGAACGTCGTAAAATTGTTTCGTGGTTGGGAAAATTTTATCAAGAGTTTTCTTAACTTGATGCATTTCAATTAAATTTTAATATTATACAAATAACTCTTAAGGGAAAAAATATATACAAATAATCATACGAAGTAGAAATCCATATAATACAATGGATGTTGAACGATTTCTTTAAAGAACGTGTCGTAGCTATGACAACCTAAATCAACTAAAATTGTTTTATTTATAAATATTACAAATTTTTAGGTTTATTTATGTACAATTTTAGATACATTTTTAAATATTTACTAAAAAAATCAGTCCATAAAACTAATAAAAATGATGAGAGTTTTTTTTTTAATTTCATTTTATAATTTGTTACTTAAATATTGCGCTGATACATTTCACTTTGATGCTTCAAAAAAAAAAATTTTTTTTAAGTTTTTTTAAAACTATTATTATTTTTTTCCAGATTATTTTATTACTGTTCAATGAATCATTTGTCTTCTTTATAATATGTACGACTGATAATAAATAACAAAATATATCCTTTTAAGACAATATATCACACCTCTCAAATCAGTTACACTCTATTTAAGATACGTTGAACCACATTAAAAAGTGGTTTTTAGTCATATTTCAAATAAAGGTTCCTATATAGGTAAAACTATCTGTATATAAAGCATCTTTTGAACCACAATTGGTCGCTTAAGACAGTGTGAAATTATAATGTTTACAATGAATCTACATCAAGAAATTGAAAGAAAAAAAACAATTAGCTCTTAGATTAGAAATTAGTTTTATTTATAATTTTAATTGCTTCCTTTTTTAAATCCAACATTTAATCTGTATATGAAAATTAGTATATATCTAAAAAATCTATTTTAAAAAAAGTTTTAAAAAAACTAAATTTTAATCAAGTTTATTACTAAAACTTTGAGTAAGCGTCATTTAAACGTTAATGTATATGTCAGAATCTTAAGTTTTTGCAAAAATTGCGCATGCAATTGTGGGGAAAACTTGTTTTAGAAAGTTAATTTTAAAATCTGATGAGATATATTTTAAATCTATGCATATTTACGTTCTTTTATTTGAAATGAATATGCAACAGGATGATAAAGAACTGTTAATTCACAGAAAAAATTAAGTACACATTAAATCATTCTAACAATTTTTTTTCTTTTCATTTCACTTTGTATAGTTGCCACGATTTTCAGAAAATAGATTTTGCAAATTCTGCTCTTAACTTTCATTAACTGTAAATAAAATGCCAGAAAATGTTTTAAAAAGGCAAAATTATTCATCTTTCTGGTTTCTTTGCTAAATTTTAATTTCAAATAATGAATAAAGAATGGCAAATAAGCAATTGAAAAATCTAACTGTCGCTTTCTCTCATTGGTATCTACAAAATTAAATATAATTAACAATTTTATCTTGCGAAAAAAAAGTTCGTTGCAGTAATTCTGAAGACACAAGATAGCTCCATTACAAAAATCTTTACGAACATTCTAAAAATAATCGTCATTCACACAACGATATCTTATGGATCAAAACTTGGTCATTCACTTATGAAGATATGAAAACCAGTTTAAGTTTTAGAAATGTGGATAAGTTGCTTAATAAATTTTTTAGATTTTCGTGTTTGATATATGTACGAAATTTGTTTTAGAATGTTAAAATTTTAAATCTTAGATGAAATATGCGAAAGTTCGTTGAAAGATTTGAATTGAAGAATGTCCAAAAATGAGAAAATGAATTAAATGCTCTGGATGAGAAAATGTCTGTGTCAGAATAAATCATTTTTAGCACTATCTAAATACTATTAAAACATAGAATATAAACTCAAGCCGTTTTTCAGATTAAAAAAAATTGTTTCATATTATATTCTGACTTCTCAATCGTATAGAGAACAGAAAAGTATTTTATCAGGCTTAGCCTGGCTGCTAACGAGGCCTGCCCACTCTGCGGTCATGCCAAAATGGATGACGACCACCTGCTCCAATGCACTAGACTCTATGAATACCCGACTGACGCAATCGTCAGTCGGTACTGGGAGGCTCGGCGTCAAATGGTCAAGAAGCCAAGCACGGGCGTTGGATAAATAACTAGTATTTTATTACAATAAAATTACACAATACTCATTTTAACTAGAATAAAATCTCTTTCAATATAAAATATATTTTATATTGTTTTTTCGTTATAAAATTAAACAGATTTTTAAATTTGTAGTTCAAAGTTAAAGACTGAAAACAAGCTGAAAGTGATACATTTATTTAAATTGTTTAGTGACAATACTTGACGAAGGTAATAATCCCATCTATATTGATATACTAGAACATATTATTTTTTTTAATCTGTAACTGTATTTTGTACAAATTCTATTTACAAAACTTATTCAAATACAATCTCAACATATATTGATTTTTTGGCATGTGATATTATATTTATCGAACAAATTTCTTTTCTTCTTTTTAAACTGGGATTTTGCCAAGGAGGCCCGAAATTCCTTTCAACTTTCCAATAACCTTACCCTTACCGATGCAATAGCCAGACGTAAACTCACCTCTTATCCAGTAGAGAAGTACTTCATTCCAGAACAATTGTAACCGCGTAATTTCATCCACCATAGTTAGACTACGTACAAGAAGTTTAAACGCATGAAACTATCACCTGATGACCAAAAAAGTTACTTGTCCTCTCTGTCCTGACAATCAGCTTTTTTCTAATCATATTTTTAACTGTCCTAAGTTGGCTAAACTCCACAGACCATCAACTGCTTTATTCGCCCAAAGGTCTTCCACATTGCAATGGCCGTTTGGACGCCTTCTACGCCATTTGATTTCTCTGTACTACTTGGATAAGACAACAACAACAATCTGAGATTTTCGCTATAACTTTAAGGCTTTCATTTGTAATAATTTTGTTTGGTGATATCCAATTCCTCGAGCAATCGTACGCTAATTTCTCGAAGTTGCTTATGCAAATATGCTAAGAGTGAACTGTATCTTCCGGTTATAGTATATAATACTGTTCTTAGATGTAATTCAGAACAGATATTGAAATTTAAACGATGAAATTTATGTCTTGTGTAAAAGAAATGCAATTACACTCCTTTTACAAAATGACTGAGACATATTTAACCTTGAATAAGTTAGAATTCATGATTAATTTAGTTATCTTCGAATAAAATTAGTTGCGTTCTCTTTCCACAGATGTTGAATATTTATTTCATTTAGATAGAAGCATATTCTTGTAATACTTCCGAGGTGAAAATTTTTTTAAATTAACAAATAAAAAAAATTATTTGATTCTTCATCCATTTCCTTAATGTTTGACCTTCGAATCCTGGAATGCGAGTTAGTTAAGCATATCAAAGGCAAACCTTATAAACTTGAAATGCATTCAAGTAGAGACTTGTTACGATTGCGTATAAATAATTCTTTGATTTAAAAAACAAAAAAGAAAAGAAAGCTTTTTTTGACTGAAATAAAATTTATATGAAGTGTGTTTTTAAATTATCTGTTTATACACATTTTTATTTTTTTCTTATTAATAGAAAATCAAAAATGAAATGAAATAGAATAGTATTTTAAACTACTTTCAAAGTCTGATGTGTCTTTTTCATATAGTCCATAGGTTCCCAACCTTTTTTGAACCTGGCGCCCCCTTTTCTCTAGTAAATATTTCGATACCGCCTCCTCCCATTCTAGAGAAATAAGAATGTACATAATAGGAAATATTAAAAAATATCCTATTACTAAAAGAATATGTTTTTTAATTTCTTTTTTTTTTCTAAAGCCCTAATTTTTTTACTTGCGAATCTGAAATATCTATTGCCACAAATATATTTAAATGTGTAATATTATATATTTTAGTCATAGGTAGGATAGTGTAGGAATTGAAACGCTACTGAATTTCTTCCTCATTTAAAAGAGTGAAATAAAAGAGAGTTTTAGCTTACCTGTTATAAAGACAGGCAGGGGTTTTGATGATACGAAGTAATTCATAATAAACTATTGCTTTCAAAATAAATATAAATTGACAGTTTCAGCATTTAAGGAATCACGTAATTCCTGGTTAACATATTTAATTATGTTTCTTGGATAATATACGTAATGAAATTCAGTGGACGAAACATGTTTCCTACTGCTAACAAAGACAACACGTGCACTACAGAAATTAAAATGCACTATATCGTTCAATTTAATGTAGGTCTGAATATGTCATCTTTTAATCTTTTCATCCCCTTCCCGAACTACGGAAATATGTTAATTTTCGTACATTTGATATAAAAATGATTTAAATACATACAATCAACATAAGTAAACAGTATTAAAGTTTACTTTTGTTAGTACATAATCATTGTGTTTTTTTAGTCTTTTTTTGGTTAATCTGCTCAAGCCCTTCCGTGCCATCTCAACGCCGCCTAATTTTCTCTGGGTTTTTTACTGACCCCCTGAAAGCATAAAACGCCCACAAGGGGGCGTTATCGCCCACGTTGAGAACCTATGATATAGTCTCTCAAAATTTCAAATAGGTTCCTCTTAATTTAGCATGGAGGCAAAATGCACCAAGAAATTTCGTTTTCACCTTCCTTAAGGTATACTACCCTAAAATTGTGAATTTTTACACAAAATTGACAATTTTTTTTATGATTTTATTTTATAGGCCATCTTATCAGCTTCATAAAAGTACCAAGTTTATTATTTTTCATTCACTTGAATAAAAACTACAATTGTCTTAGAAAAAGCAGATGCCATTACTTTAAGTAAGATGTCATATATATACTTTAAAACACGTTTTACTCGAAATGTGTTTTTTGAAAGTGTTCAGACGGGGACAGCAATTACTCAAAAAGCTTTAAGAATAGTTAACTGAAATTTTTTTGCGTATGTTCTATACAATAGTAGAAGCGTTTTAACCTTCAGATTTATCAATCACTGTTTTACTACAATATTTACGGTCCCTTATGTGAATATAATCAATGTTTTTTTAAGCAATTTCATATAATAACTTAGATAAAGTGTTCTAGTTTTTGTAAAAATAAAAATATCATTTATCATGAAGGTCATTTCAAAAACGAAGAACATAGCAACGCATAAAAATTGAAAAATTGAAAATTTGTTCATAAACTTTTGGTACAGAACGGGGCCCGTTTATGTTATTTTTTGTCAATTTTACCCATTTTTTCCCATTTATTAATAATAATTTCTTTTTCTCTTCTCAACTTTAGCATATTTTTCTTAAAATATACTAAACAAATCTAAAAACCACAACAAAAAACAAAACAAAAAATGCCGTATCACCCATTTTTTTTAAAAAAGTTGTCGCACGTAGTCGGATACCTTAAATGTTTACTACTTTTCTACATTTATATGTGCCAAAAAATAAAGCAATTAAGTTTAAAATCTCATGAGATAATTTATTCATGTGTAGATTTATGTTGTCGTGTTGCGAAAGCTTGAAGAGAAGAGGTGGCTGCTCTGTATCATCCTAGTGGCTTGACCATGATTTAAACTTGTGAGGTCTATCACCAATAGAGCCCTCATGTTTTTTCAGAGCGCAACGTAAATTAAAATCAAATCAAATCATAGTTATATACTTACATAGATATAAAATGCAGATTTCTTAAAATTAATGCGCGTATCTACCAAAAATATAATAATTTTTTTGTATACGTAGAAAATCTATCGTAGCTATAAACATTCCACATCAAAGTTTAAAAATGATTTGCTTTAATTACAATCGAATCAGTTTTCTATTAAATTAACTTATATATATTTTTACGAAAATTCTTCTATTTCTTGAAACTAATAGAGTTGATAGTATCGCGGTTTGATTATAGATATTTTTAGGTACTTTTGGTTTCTTCCAAACTATTATTTTTTATTACAATTATATTTTAAAAAAACACTGAACTATATCAACTGTAAAAATGCTTATTCATTTTTGTTTGTCTGTGACTGAATTCGGAAAAAAATAACAAAAAAAAAAAAAAATTAAGGTGAAAATGGCTTTTTGCATTTTTTAAGACTTTTACCACTTAATTTATACTCGTGTATCTTGATAATCTCCGTATTCCTAGTAAAAATATATTGTTATAATAAATTGTAATAGATAATATAATACTAATAATAAAGTTTATAACTCAGCAATAAAAAATTGTAAATTTGAAATAATATTTTTGGAGGGTTAACATGATGGGGATACCCTAAAATGTGAACGACAATGTAAAATATTTTTTTTATTGTCGCCTGTCTCTTAATTCAGTTATAACGATAATCCTTCTTCATCAATTTTGTACCTTGTTACGTAGATCGGGGCTCTAGGCTTTTATGATATCAGTCTCAAAGAGCAAAAGTTCTTCAGGAGCGTGGAAAATTTATTGTCGAAAAACAATCCTTAAAAATACAGGATACACCCAAAAGATTCGTAAAATAAGTCCCAGAAGGTTTTCACACCTACTACAGCAAGGGTATCAAACTCAAAGGCTGACTTGGGCCAAATTAACAAGGCTTAACTTAAGGTGGGCCGCAAAGAAAGTTCATAGAAACGAAGGTTTATTTCGAATAATCCATTATATAATAAACAGGCATAAAATAAGAAAATTTTTAGGTGTAAGTACTAACACTTGACATGTATTTTCTGCTACTATCTTTCCAAATTCGGAAGAAATTTTGTTACTTTGTTATAAATAATTGTGTGCCAATATATATGGACCGGACCGCAAAAATGTTCGTTGTGGGTCACGAATTTGACACCCCTGTTCTGCAGCGTTCAGACACAATTATCAGTGTCTAAAAATACAAGTACATAATGATAAAGATTATTCTCAAGCAATCGCTCGATCGTAGCAACTGAAGTTTTCAATAGCTGAAGTAATACTGACCCAGGTTCAGTGAGCGGCTGCTATTTATACCCTTCTTGGCTGCTTTCGAGCACTTTCTCGAAAGATCCCTTATCATCATAGATCGTTATCTTAATATATTTCTTCAGTCCTTTCCAGAAGCATCCAAATGGTTGCCTACATTTTGCCAAGTTTCCATTGAATCGCCATTATAATATAAGGAACGGCGTTGCTTGCGAATATTACAATTTTTATCATAAAATAAGTACAATAGAAGGTAATATTAATGTATTAAACATTCAGATATAAATTATTTACACTATTTTAAGCATTAATTGCTCAAAGTTCGTAACAATATTAATATTTTTCGACTTAGAGAAGAAAATATGAATTGTTGACAATTTATCACGTAGGAAATTTTTCTTATATCAAAATCCAATTTTTATATCATATATAAGCGTGTTAAAAAGGTATTTTATTAAATTATTCATTTCTGCCTGAATTCATTAATTTTTCTTTGTGCAAAATGTAAGCAACATTTCTGTTTCGTGTCCTGTAAATTCAAATAGACTTTTGTACGTTACATGTTAGAAAATTCTTTCTTTATAAAATGTTTCGAGACTTATAAGGATGTATAGCATGATAAATAAATATATGCCTTATATCCACAAGCACTTATATTAATATCTGAGTATTTTCGTGTCTGTAGAAGTATTCAGAATTTATTGCATATTTACTTTTTTATCGTAAGACAGAGACTTCCGTAAGAATTGATTACAACATGCAAAAAGAACAATGCTCATAAAACAATGCATGTCTCAAACGTTTACCACAGTGACTTATTGTGCTATTTGAAATACTGCTGTATTAACCACAAAAAAAAAAGGAATATTGTTGACAAAAAAGCTTGTTATAAAAAACTAAGAAAAAGATATTAAAGTTGTTAACAAATTTTTTAAAAGAATTTCTTTGTTTATTGATGATACATTTTTGTTAAAAGCGCAATAAAATATTACAAACATTCCTCAAACAGTACAGTTGTTTAAATTATTCATATTATTTTTTAAAGTGATTTATTTTGAAATACGTGTAATACTCTTCTATACGTCTTCTATTACCTGTGGAAAAATGGTCAGTATAAATCAGAAATAACAGATTTATTTAGGATTCAGAAACCCTTCTCACTTACGAAACATATAAAAACACTCTTTTCCTAGTTAAGTAAAAGATAAAATATATACAGTACGTTGGATCACAGAGTAAAATTTGCCTTATTTAAAGACACGAATAAGGATCACTTAAGCACATTTTGAATCAGCAGTTAAAAATTTAATTTGTGCAAATTTAAGTTTAACTATTTTTAGCAACTCTGTTTTATGGGTTTTCCTCTGTGTAACTATGTTTGGATCAAAATTTTAAAACTTGTTTTCCCTCACATATTAAAGCTCTCAATTGAGCTGAAATTATTTTTACACGATTGTTTTGGATAACAATACGATAGTTTTATTGTAATTAATAAAAAGTAATTTATTAGCACTAATTATTAAAGGATTGCACATACAGCCACGTTGGCATCATTTTTGACGACTTGGGGACCACGTTGGCGACTTGGGTCCAAAAGCATTTTTCTCACATTTTAGAATGCTCAATTGAGCTGAAATTTTCTATACACGATTGTTTTGGATGACAATACGATAGTTTAATTTGTTTAATAAATATAATTGATTGAAACTAATTATTTAAAGAATTAAGTTTTATTGATAATTCTAATTGTCTACAACGTGAAACAGTTGAATATTGAAACCAGCAAATTAAACTGCCCCCTCATAAAATTAAATTATTGAAACTAATTATTGAATAAAACCAATTTGACTCAATGCTCCCTTTCCCTCTTAAAATTTAAGGTATAAAAAATTATGTTACGCAAAATGTGAAGTTTGAAAGAAAACCCATGTTTAAAAAACTCTTTTTTACCGGAGTTGATAGTATATCATCACAACTTGTATCAATGAATGGAATCCAGAAACACCTTTACATTTTTTATCGAACTACTCCTCTGCCACTTTTTTACTTTTATGGCCAAACCACTTACTTATTTACTGTCCAGCTGTGAAATAAGAAATAAAAAGATATCATCCACAAAAACAAAGAAACACAAACAATAGGAACGTCACAAAATAGAGTGAAGATAAAGATATGCCATACAGTGAAGATAAAGATTGTAACAATTCAATCGCAATACCACCTTTCTGGAACACCCGCATGCAAATAGCCAGATTTTGTTGTGATAATGCATTATAGCAAGAATTGGGACAAATTTACAGCAGAAAGTGTCGGGAGAAAGTACAATCACTGACACTTTTTATCACGTAAGTTGGCTGACACAGAATAAGAGTACGATATATGCAATAGTGAAATATTTGCTTTTTAATATCTCTTAAGAGTATTATAAGTATATACAGTTAAGTCTTATTTATTAATCTATAAAAGATATTTTCTGTCACTTTCGCCTTTGCATTTCGTTAACGAAGTGACGAAACGACGTAAAGTGGATTCAGAATAAATTTTTCACACGTTTTTCGTGGCCCACATTGAGCTCGGAAATTATCGTTTCTGAAGTTTTATTATGAATTCAAAATGTCTCTTAAAAATATTACGGATAAAGAACAAAGCTCTAAAGTAAAAAAAAATCAGATATTTTGCGATACAGGAAGTCAATAATTATGTTATTTATTGTCAAACACTTGTATTAAGATATTTTTTTATTCAAGTTATAGATAATTATTCCTAGATGTGAAAGTATAAAAATTTTTGTGATGATTTGTCGTCAGAATCTTATCCTATGTGCTGGCAGTAGAAATGAGAAATGTCGCACTAACTTGTTAGTAACACTCTAATTTTTTCGAATACTATAAATGATTGAAAAACTCTTTAAATGCATACAAAGATACATCCATGCTAACTATCTATTAAAAAAATAATACCATATCGTTTGTTTTTGTAATGCAGTTTACTATTGTACAATTTAGCATGGTGGCCGCGGTAGCCTAGTGGTCAAGGTTACGGACTCGCGGTCGGTGTGCCATGAATTCGAACCTAGTATCACTGAAGACCCGCCGTGTAGAGAGGAGACCAATGTGCGTTAAAAATGTCGAGACTCAAACGTCCTCCCGTTGGTGTGGTGTGAAAGTTAAGAGAGGGAGGTGTGTTCTCTCTCTCATCACTTGACCATGGTTCAAACTTACGAGGTTCGTCGTCAAAAGCCCTCAAGTAGGTAAATAGTGCGACGTTAATATTCATTCTCCCGATTTGACATGAAATATATTTTCCGAACAGGTTTGTCTCTGCGGTAGAGACCTGTTCGGGAATTTCGACCTGGAATGGTAGATTTTAATGAATGTGTGCGAAGAATAATAAAATGAATGTGTGCGATTCTCTGATTTTTTTATTGCTTCTTGTAGTATAATTTTATTCTGATTTTATAGACGAATGAGACAAAATTAAAATGATTTAATGATAATATATTCTATTTTAGATTTTGCAAATAACTGTCCATCTAGATCAGTGGTGGGCAAACTTTTTTAATGGGGGGCCACAAAGTTTAAGAAATTCTAGAGGAGGGCCAGAATTATAGAAAAAAAAGCATTTTGTGTTAAAGCTTTTAATCATATAATGTTATAAAAACATTACAGCATTACACACAAGTGTTACAAATTACTTTTTACCTTAAATAATATTTATTTTAACTTTTATTCGAAGGCCCAGTCATGTTAGACGTGTGAGACACATATGGAATTGGTTTTGATTTTCCATAATATTTTCATATAATCTTTAAATACCGCCACTGCTTCATAACAAATAAGGCATATTGGTTTACCGTTGTTATTCCGTAAAAAAGTCCACTCTTCTTTAAATAAACGATACTCGGAATCGACTTTTCTTTTTTTTATACTCCATTTTCTTAAAAGGAGTGTTTTTTTTCTTCAAAAATTTATGAATGTAAAGCGTTACGCGAACAAGCAAGAACCAGAGACAAAGTTAACGTAAAACGTGCGGATCGTTCAGTGAGAGCTGGCGAGTGGCGACTGAGTTCACTCGCCCGCGCACCTCTCATTTAACCACGCTTTGCACACCGTATTATGCAACATATGAACTACACGGCCAGTTCAGCTTCTTCTGTAGGCTATGCATCTATTACTCTACTAAGTAAAAAAATTTTTTAATTTCTCGACCGTCAAAACGTATTTCTAGCGGGCCATGTACCCATGCACTATCCATGTCGATAAACCCTCGGCGGGCCGAATTAAATACTTTCGCGGGCCGTACTTTGCCCATCACTGATCTAGATATTATAGTTTTACCACTCTTTAGTTTATTATTTTTAGAGCCACACAAAATAAAAGGGAATTGCCTATAACCTCTTTAAAATTTAACTTTTGGTATTTGTAAAATAAACAAATAACCTAAATAACGTTTTTTTGGAAAAAGTTCACATTTGAACTTTTTAATAAATACTCACAACATAGTCTTTAAAAAGAATTAAAAAAAAACCACTAAAAGTTTTCCAAATTTTTGTTACAAATGGAAAAGGTTTATATATATATATATATATTGACGTTAATAGATCAAAGAAAATTTAATTATGTTACTGATTTGTTGATTAATTTACTTAATATATAGAGTTGATTAAATTTTAAAAATAAATAAAGAGAGAAGGAAGAATAAAAAAAAAAAAAAAGAATATGATGACTTCTCTTGTAGATCTCTTCTCCGTCTTTTCTACCTTGTTTATTATATTCGTATAGAACAATTTATGAAATGCTTCAATATCTTTAGTTTTCAATTTCAATAACTTGTATTCTTTTTGTTTTATTTTTTAGATGTGTACTAAAAAAAGTTTACAATATTTAAAAATACAAAACACTATAAACGTTCATCACAAACCTTTGTTCGTTATAACTTTAATCGAATCTATTTAAAAACTAATCAACACATGTATTTTTTTCCAAAAATATTTTTGAAACACCATTTTGTATAAATTTTCTTATTGAAAAATATGTATACAAAATTTAAAATTCAAGTAAAATCTTTTTTAAAAATTCTTGTTATGTGGTAAATGGGGCTGGTATTTAACAGAACCACAGTAAAACAGAGACCTATTGCCCTAAACCTTAAATTCAAATAAGATTCAAAATCATTTCAGGATTTTGAAATGAAATGGTCTGAAATTTCCACTGGGGCATTCAGTGAAAATTTCAGGGTCTTTTTCTCAGCCAAAATTACAAACATTATATTCGGTCATAGGTATATCGTATGTTATGCACATCCGTATTAGGCGCGTACTTTTCCCATAAAATACAAATTTTTCAATAATCTGTTATTGAAACTCATGGTTAAAATATTATTGAAATTCGTAAATGAAATTATTTTCAAAACAGGCTGCAATATAAAAATAAAACATTTTTTATTGATTACACTAGTGTATTTTTAAAATAAATATCATTAATAAAAATCTATAATATCAGTTAAATTTAAAAATAAGGTAAACATATATAACATCAAATATTTAATATCGTAATAGCTGACTCATCAACAAAAAGAAAATTAATGTGTGTATGAATTGTTTTTTTTTATTAATTTTGCTTTGCACAAATTTGAATTACCTCATTAGTTGAACTAGTATCATTCGGAGACATCGCTTTTACAGTTGGGAGGATAAGAACTATACTCTATTTCTACATCCAACTCCATATTTATTGCTTTCCACCTTCAGAAATGAAATAATATCTCCTTTTGCCTTTATAAGCAATTATATTCAAAGTTTAATCATGGTAATCTATATAATTTTCAGAAATTGTTTTCATATAAAAAAATAACCATCCTGATATTTAAGGTATTACATCGTGGATATTTAAGTTATGTATTTAAATTCTTCAAGATATTTATTAATAAGCAATTAGCATTTAATTTCATTGTTAATTAGAATTAAACACTTTGTATATGTGTATCAAGCACAAATATTAAACTATGATGAAGAAAATAATTAATGTACATAAATTTTTAAGCTAATTATTATTTTTTTGTTTTGTTACAAATGTTGTGATGTTCTGGAACTCCAGCTGTTCATTCATTATCCACCAAGATTCAATCAATTGCATATGAAATTTTATTACGGGTAATTGTTTTTTTATTTTTATTTTTGTTTTCTTCAAGAGGATATACACATTATATATTCAAGGTGATCGTCATCAAACTTGGAGTATTCAAAGAACTCTGTAGCTGTAATTAAAATGCGGATTGACTTTACCTTAGAAATTTGTAGATAAATAATTCAAAGTATACGCTGAAAGATTTTCAAGAAAAAAATAGTTCAAAAAGATTTCCGATAGGAATGCATTGCATCGAAAAGTAACATATAAATTCCAATAGAAGAATTGCTCATTTGTTACACACTGTTTAGCGATGTAAAGCATAGTGTTCAATGTGATCCTTCAATAGAGTGTGAAATGTGCAGACGATGAGCAGTATGTTCAAGAGATGCTCTGTAGTGATCTGCCACATATTCATCGTTATTATGCCTCATCGTCCTTTGAGTCAACCAAACTGCAACAGCCCTTCTATAAACCACGCTCTTTAAAAGGCACCATAACCAAAATCAAACGGAGGGAAATCAGGCATACGGGTCGACCTAGGAGAGGCAAATGAACGGTTAATCACCAAAAGGCTTTTGCATGACTTTTCAAGCTTTTTAACAGTAAGGCGCTCTCTCTAGCGGATTTTTTAACAAATCTGTTTGAGGTGTGTGGAATTGTCTAGCACCCCTACTATGACTTATCAATCTACAAGTTTGCAAATCAATTCACATTTTAGTTACAACTACACATGCTCTGAACATATAGGCCAAGTTTAATTATGATTACCTTGTATGTGTATATATATATAAAACAACTTTACGGGAATTAAAATCCTTTAGTCAGCGAATATTTTGTCTGGTTGGAGTCGTTGAAAGATGAGTAGACTTATTATTTTAGCTGTACATTTAGTAAATTAAAACACACTCAGCACAAACAGCGAGACACAACACAAAAACACGCGGAAGATACAGAAAAACATTCTTTATTCGCTCCGGAGATCTCAGCTTTTATAGTTACCTGGGCAGGAAACGTTAAGTTCTTCTGTGATTGATCAGAATACACGGATGATGCAATATTACATCATCTTGTTTTAATAAACACAAATGACGAAAATTAGGTGATAAAGTTGTGGTTAACAATATATTTCCCGTTATGCAGGTAAACTAAACATGAAATCGGAAATTCTGCAATTTCAAGTAATTTTTCTATGGTTAATGCTGAATTTAACAGATAGCATAACTCGGGTATATACCAACATACCTCTGTGGGTACTCAAGAATAGCAGGTAATTATTTCAGACTTATGTTCAATATTCTGAAAATTTCCTTGGGAACAGTTGGAGGAGAATATATGCTAGTGTTCTGTTTTATCACATTCCCAGCAGGGGCTCAGGTAATCTTCGAGAGTGCAACGAATACAACCACGGGCGGTCCGCGGGGCATTCCAGGTACCTTGTTAAGCTCTTTAAAGTTACAGACTTCGACTCTGCCTTAACAAATTCTTGTTACTTTATTTTATTCATTTATAAACTAATCTTTGGAATGTAGAGCAGGCCTCGTCTGTCTTCAGTTCTCTTTATGCCGTATCTTCAATCGTATGAATAGCTGTCTATTCAAAACCTAGTTTAGCTAGTTATAATTTACAAAAGTATAGATTTTATATATTTACTGCAAATGTTCTGCATCTATTTACGTTGGAGATAAGTTATTTTAGTCTTTCTTAGTCTTTACTCAACTATAGTATAATCGAAAGTTATATATTACTCATTTAAATATATAAGTAGGGCAACACAATACAATAGATTTCCTTAAGAGGATTATGAACTGTGAAAATGCTTGTAGGATCTACATGAAATTGCATACAAATTATTGTTAAGTATGTTTAGATTATATATAAATATTTCTTGCAACTTGGAAATAACTTTTTGAGTGAATAAATTTTTCTCTCCATTTGAGGAAATTAAATTTCATTGAATAAATTAGAACATTTTTCCATAAAAATAACATAATGGAAGGAATTTGTTGCTTGGGCTTTTAACTGAATTTATGAAATAAAAGAAAAAGAATTTTGACATTTTATATTATATTTTTTTTTCTAAAGGATGCACTGAGTAGATTTTAATGTGAAATATTTGAATAAATAATCAAAATAATGAGAAATCATTACTTGAGTTCTTTCATAATACAACAAAGAAAGCGCGATCCTTGAATTTTGAGGTTTTCAAATAGAATTTGAATTTCAAGCACTATTTAAAGAGCAAGTAAATTTAAATTTTTTTTTTTTAATTTTGATAAAAATGAATATAACTAAAACGGGCACCCTTTTTAAAAGATCTTTTTCCTGTAACAAGAAAAAGATATAAATTACTTGAAAAATTATTCGATTTAAATCAAAGATAACTGCTTGTGTATTTTATCATTTCGAATTCCTTTAAATAATGTAAATTAGCCAGCTAATTTTTTTAAAAAGTAATGCATCTTCCTTCAAGAAATAATCGGGGTAGACAAGTAACCATGGTCACGGACTGATGGCCGCCGTTTCATGAGTGCGAATCTCAATGCCACTGAAGACCCACTGTGTAAAGGAGCTCATGCATGTTAAATCTGTTGATGCTGAAAGTCCTCCCGTTGTCGTGGTGTGGAAGCTCTGAGAGGGGTTGCCAGCTCATGTATCGTGCTCTTCACTTGAGCGTGGTTCAAAATTATGAGATCTGTTGCCACTAACCCTTGTGTTACTTTCTAGTGCGACGTTAATAAAACATTAACTATTAAAAAAATGGCTTCGTTATAAAAAGTAGGAAATGAGGTAATACATAATAAGTCCCTGTAAAAATATTTTTTATTGTAATAATATAGCAGATATAATGTATCTTAAGTATTTACGGTATGTTAAAACAATTGCTAATATTTTTCAAATACAGTCGACTCTCGATAATTCGAAATATATGTTCAGTCCCTAGAAAAACTCTTGATATTTCGAACTAAAACAATACGTTTTGGTACACTCAATATTTCGAAGTAAAATATGTGGCTAGCCAGAATACAACACGCCATAATTCGAAGTTATCTTATAAAAATCTCGACAATTCGACCACTCACTATCAAGTAGAGTCCCGTAATAAACAGGTTGGACGTTGGGTTGTCTCTGCGTGTCTTCCCTGTAATGTAGCCTCTTTGATGACCATTTATTTGTTCCCCTTAGTTTTTTCCGGTTCCTCAGGTGAAAAGTCACTTTTACGGTTTTCATTCCTTTAAATGGACAATAGAGCAACCACTCCTGTTGTTAGCCGTCCATATCTTTCGTTTAACACATGTCTTTGCCACATATGTGTTCAGAAAGAATGGTCTGCTGTTGTGAAGAAGAGATGTTTTGGATTGTGCATGAATGTATTCTTTTAAAACAGGAGACTTTTAACTTCTGTAAAATATTTATACTGTATAATATGTACTTTTTAAAAAATACTTTAAAATAATTTTATACATATGTACAATTGTTGTTTTATTGCATAGTTTCAAATTAAAATGTGTTAGAAAAAAATTCTCTTGAATTTTGGGAGTTTTTTTCTACTCTCTTGATAATTCGAACTCTTGATAATTCAAATTTTTTTATTGGTCCCTCCAACTTCGAACTATCGAGAGGCGACTGTATTATATTTTTTAACAGGAAAGAAACAAATTTCGAAAAAAAATATTGATATTGTTATCAAATATCACCTTTAGCACCTAAAATATCACCTGCGCAAAAGGTAAAAAGCAAAATATTGTCAATGTCTTTATTTCTATATATCTGTATTCTGAGGGATGGAGGGAGGGGGAATAAAGTAGAATATCTAAAAGAATTTTTTTTGTTAAGTTCTTGTACGTATCGACACCACTACATTCTTCATTTCTCCAGAAACCCTCTCCAGCCAGCGTGACGATCAACACACATACACAATCTCCTTAAAATCATACACATAAAAAGGAAACCCATAATAAAGCTCTAGACATAAGTCATTTAACAAGCATAGTAAAACTAGCTAAAGGCTTAATAAAAAAGAAACATTTCCTGCTAATTTTACCTGATGATTCTTCCTCTTTATGTATTCGTTCGTCCTTCAAGAAATCATTCAAGCTTGGTCGATGTCAAAGATGAGTTTATATAAGAAGACTTTTACCTTGGATATTATCCAATTTTTGAAATTACCCGCTTTGATGAGATCTCTATTGTTAGACATATTGACGACGCATTAAACGATTTGAATTTTGCGTGAATTTGGAAAAGAGTGGCAGAAAATCTTTATACTTTGCTGACCTTCTTGATCTCTATGAATAAAACGTTAGGTATAAGGTTTAGATTCATTTTCTTTTATGAGAATTTAACTTTAAGACAATTTTTCGTATATCTTATCTTGAATGAAACATGCTTTATACAATGTTAATACCTTTTGTTTTTGCGATTAAATTATACAGTACCATTGAAATTTGAAAATAATTTTTTTTATAAATGAAACTGTTTGTCACCGAATATATATTATTGAGGAGATAAGAAAATAGATTTGAGATGAAATATTCTTCTGGTTTTGCGATAACATTAAAATTTATAAAAACTTAGAAATTGAAAAAACTCATGTTTTGTAATAAATTTTAAGAAAATCTTTTGGAAAAATCTTATTATCAGATATTATTTATAGAAAACTAAAGGGGGGGGGGGTATCCCTTGTCCACCTAATTGCGGACCAAACCCCCATTGTGCAAAGTATACAACTGTTCATACTTATTGCTCAAATTGTAAAACTGCAATTTATATGAATTAAGTAGTTCTAATTTGTTTTCCCCCTCAAAATTCGTACTTGGCGCTCTTCTTCAGTTAAATACGTCACTGAAGCGGCATCCTTCAGCACTCCATTGATAAAGTACTCATATTTCGATAAACCCAAAATGACAATGACAAACTAAACATATTCTTACTAGGTATCGCGAGATCCTTTAATAAAATTAAACCCTAAATAAGCATTTTTTCTGCTAATTCATACTCAAAACCTTAAGAGCTAAAGGTAAAAATTCATTTAAATACATCACTTTTCAAAATTGCTACAAACCACACTTAAAAAAATTCACTCGTAAACATCAAGTCAGAACCAGCCAATCAGAGAGCTCCAAAAGTCTACGGACCTTGGAAGCTCACTCACCCGACCATAGCGACTTTACCCCTCAGGACCGAAGCAAGCAACACTGTCACGATTAGCTGCCACCCCATTGGGGGAGCAGTCCTTACATCCAAGGCTGTCATTGGCCATGGGAAAGTCATGAAAAAATTAGCATTTTGATCTCAGTTTACAAGACATTTTTCTTCGTAAACTACTACGTTTAAATGCATTTAAATAAATTTCCTCATGTTTTGGTTAAAATTTTTACTTTTAAATATCTTTAATGTATTTTTAAAATTTATCAACATATTAAATAAAAATGGGCAAGTTAATCAAAGTCAAGCTATCTTTCACTTCATGACAGGAGATAAAAGCCCTGACGGGCTAGATGCTCCAAATGAAAAATTCAGCTACGATAAACCTGCAGCTTCCTGGAAAGATGAGTATTTAGTTCTATTGATTGTTAATAAGTCTTAATATGAGACAACGTCTTTCTTCTCACTCAACGATTTCAGTACAGGATATTTGTATTGCGATATTATATTTTTCTGCGAGAGCTTGTAATAATGTACTATCGTAACAGTATTGGCGACATTATATGAAACGAACCATTTGGTTGCCAATTCAGCGCCATGCAAAATCAGGGTTGCCAACTTGGTAAGTTATCTTAAACATTGGTATTGTTGTGATAGAGCGTAATAAATTTATTAGAGCATCACGAAAAACTTTTTTTTTTCAGATAGAAATTAATGCGTGAATAGTGCTTAGTTTTATTATAGAATCGTTTTCAGTGATGAAATTTGTGGTTAAACATACTATGCCAGTTTCTTAATGTATAAAATAAATAAGTTACTCAATTTTTCTATCTTTTGCTCATTTTTCGTGGTAGTATACAAATATTTTGTTCTATAAAATTTAACTTTTGATTATCCAGTGAAATTCGATCTCCAATATTTTTATATCTAACTCTTTACTGATTATATATTATAATATATTTATACTGTTACTATTAAGTTGGTGCATATGGGAAATGTTGGATTTTCTTCACAGGTGAACGTTTGTCTCTCTGTTTTTATTATGGTTTTGTATTTGGTATAACCTCGTTTACAGTCACATTTAAACACAGAAGGTTTTCTCAAAAGTATTCCATTTTGTTATTTGTTTCAAATTTCGTAGTGATATGAATTCAACCGATATTCGCGTAATTTTTTTTATAAAAGTATAAACTTGGTAATAATACTGCAAATGCTGCTCACTATGTAAACCAAGCCTTTGGGGAGAATACTGTTATTCATCGAAAAGTGTAGAATACTATTATATTCATCGGCTGAAAAAAATTCGGTCTGGTGATTTTTCTCTACAAAATAAACAGCGTAGAAGACCCAAAACATCTGTGAAAAATGTTGCCCTGAAAGCATTTGTGGGAACAAATCCAAATGTATCTATTATATTTACAGTACATTGAGGAAATGCATGAATTCTACGCCCGTTACTTATTAATCCGTATGGCCCAATACTTCATGACAACGCTCAGCCACATACGTCGTACAAAACTTTTGCGAAATAAAATGAATTAAAATATGAAACTTTGCAGCATCCAGCTTATGCACTGGAGCTTTCATCAACCAACTTTCACTTTTTTAAGTATTTAAATTTTTTTTAATGGGCTAAGATTGTCTAAAAAACTCCGTATCAGAGCTTATTCAATCTGAAGATCAGAATTTCTTTAAGGCATGCATCGATGCATTAAAATCTCATTGGGAAAGGGGTATCGAAGCAAATGGAGCGTGTTTTAATTACATAAACTGCTTGCGAAAAAGATATGCAGTTTTATACAGGGTGTTCCCAAAACAAAATAACATCTGAACTCCACGCAGCCAGATCTCTCGTTGGGAGTACTTTGAAAATTCCCCCAGAACTGTACAAGTACGATCCAAATTTTATGAGAAAAATACGGTAAATAATGAGTTAATGATGAGGCATGGAGGCTCATGATTGGGTTCCGGCGCATTTCTGTGTTCCTGTACGTCACTTGTCTTCATACCGTAGCTCGCTGAAGGCATTTCAGTGGCCCCTTATTTCAATTTAAGGCATTTTTTTTTTAAATCCTTGTCTGCTTTTTGTCATAATAACGCTATTTTTCAGTTTACGTTTTTATACAATTTTATATATTCATCTATTTGTGAAAAACTTTTTATTCTCATTATTCATGCATTCATTTTTTTTATTGTTTTGTGTTCTTTCATGTGTCGATATAGGCCTAAGTTTCAATAGGGCTCTGTTTTTCTATTATGTTCAAAAATTTCTGCTGAATGGGGAAAGTGGATCCATAAAGCATTGCTTAACCCTATTTCACTGTCCTAGATCAGTGACAGCTTTAGAAATCATAATAGTTATCCATTTTAGTCCAATGACTATTTCAGTATTCACAATTTTAATAGTTCTAGGCCTCAGATTATTGTAATTTCTGTTATTATCCAATCTTAGTAGAGTATTCTTTTGCACCATTTATTTTCTTCATGAATTATATATACATATTAATCTGTAAACACCATATCTTCCTTTAGAATCTGTTGTAGTCTTGTAAGACAAACTTCCCTTTTTTTATATAAATTTACCGACTACAGTTTGGCCCGCGGATCACTGTGAATTTATTGAGGTGGCCCTCGGATCATTGTAAATTTATTAATTTGGGCCTCAAACGTGAAAGGTTGAAAACTCCCACTGCACGTGATTGGCTGGATATGGCATACTCCTGCCACTGAAATGGACATGTGGAGCCGGTTCTATGACCACCACAATCAATAGATCTCACACTGTTGGCTTTTTTCCTTTGGCACAATCTGAAGGAATTGGTGTTTCGAGATGTAGTGACTACACAAACGGACTTATGTGCTTTCTTGCATATTGCTTATACTTCGTTGGACACCACGCTGCTGCGATGTAAAGTACTTATCCATTCCACGGAGCCATCCATTCCAAGCCTGCCTCAATATTCACGCCGGACACTTTGAACACCTGCCTTTTTATATTTGAAAATACTGCTGTTGATGTGTGCAATACGACGTTTTTCCCTTGAGTCAGTATACTTTGTTTTCGTATTTTTCTCGTAAATTATGGATCGTACAGGCAATGTTCTTTGTGCATTTTTTACACATTTCGAATGAGGAATCTGGCTGTGCAGTGTTTTGGCGCTATTTTTGGAACACCCTGTATACAAGATTAAAAATCCGATATTTCCTACATAACAACTTAATAGACTGCTATTAAGAGTCTAAATAAAATACATACAAAGGAAAATGTAAAATGATAAATTTACATTGAATCATTTTATTTTTTTTAAAAAAATATACTCTATTTATAAAAACACCGAATCCGAAGAATCTTTCAACACGCTACGAACAATATTTGATTATACTATTATGAAGAAAATGAGAACTTTTTGTTTATTCTCTCGATCCTTCTCAAAATTCAGGACAACAGCCTATTGTGGACATTAGCAGCAATTCATATTCCATTTATTCCAAAATATTTCCATTCAACAAGAATCAAAGATGAAAACAAAGTTGTTCCATAAATATCATCTCGCACCTTTTTCTTTGCCGTTTTATTTTGCTTTATACTCTTTCTTTTTTCTTCTTACCTGTCTCATGATCCATTCTCCGGTCTCGCGAAATCTTGATTCCACCGAAAAAAGCAAAATAAAACGGGTTTTATATCATTTTCTTTTTTTGACACGTTATTATATGAGAGAACAAAGAAAGGAACGAAGAACGTGCACAGAACCCAAGACCTTTTATTAGGAGGTGTGGGGAGAGGGTCGAAAGAGTGCACGAAGAACAAAAAGAAGTATGACCATGAGAGATGGAAGGTCATTTATGGATATGATATGTTCTATTTTTACCAGGGCGGTAATTTTGATTTCACTGCTAGAAAGTGGGTTGGAGATTACTAGGCGAGTTTGTACTGCTTTTCTGCCATAAAAATGTATAAGATACAATTAAGAGAAAAAGTGATTTTTTTATATAAAAAAAATTTAATTAATTCCTAAATTATTGTAATGGCATTGCTCTCTGATTGCTTTCAATTTATGTTGTCAGTCGTCAAATGATAACACAGATTCTTTAAACAGTAACTTGTGTTTCAAATGTTCTAATTTCCAACATGATTAGTTGTGCAAATGCAAATAATGATTACTTACTTAACTTGGTATTTTCGAATATAAAACAGAACTACAGTAGAGCGTCGTTTATCCGAATCAATTGGGACCGGACACCGTTCGGATACGCGATTGTTCGGATAACCGAATGCGATCCATGCAGTATATGAAACCGGACACTATACGAAATTGAAAATCATCATATGCGGGAAAATAGGTGATGAAAAGCAAAATAAAGCTAATTAGGTGCAAAATGTAGCAATTTTACCTTGATTGTGGAAAATAATCACTTATTTTTTGCTGTACCATTATACACCTTCGTTTTTTCGCTGCAAGGTCTCTTATTCTCTTGAGCTGCAGTAGTTGAGTAGGACAGCACCTTGGTTGTTATTCATACCATTCCATAGCTGTCTCTGACGCAGAAACGCGTCAGCATTTGATGGACCCTTGCTACTTTCGTTGTTGCTGTTGTCCTCGTCTTCATCCCTTCATTGTCGACAGGGTCGGATTCTTCTTGCACGGAAGTCACAATCTCGTCATCATTTAGCAAGTTTACCAAATCACACAACTGAAATATTCCTCAAATTACCTCTACCCCGTCACTTTTGCCCTCACACGAAACAACTGTTGAACATTGCATTGTTTAAAAACGTATCCGGACTTTGGTCCGGATATTTGACGCTCCGGATAATAAACGTTCGGATAAACGACGTTCTACTGTAATAAGAATTACATTCTTATAATTTTTCAATAAATCCTCCTCGATTATGGAGTGATTAAAATTCGAACAGTAATTTTGCAAAAACGTATAAATCAGGTTTTTTTAATATTTAGTATCAGTTGAATAAGATTATACATAGAATATTGTTTTAAGAGTGTTAATGCAATCAAATATTATTTAAATACATTTTTTTTGAAAAAAAAAAGAAGAATGATTGACGTATTTTCAAAATATTTTCCTTTTGTGAATACTGCTTTTATAATAAAAATATTTAACCTATATCTATCTAGAACGTCTGTACAAATCCTGAATTACGAGTTTAGAAAAATTCACTTTACTTTCAGCGCTACATTCCATTGAAATAATAATCGGTATTTTTGGTTAAAATTTCTCGACTTTGATGTATTAAAGTATGAATAAATCCACTTCTAAATTATATATTTCAAAAATCCTAGTTCAGGCTCTGTATAGAAGTCTTAGCTATATATATAAGCAAAATATTATTACTATAGAAGCATTTTTCATAAAAATGAGAATGTTCTGAAAATGTCATTTTTTTTCTCTATATTTGGCAAAAAATTGCATTTAAATATTTTTTATTGTAATTGTATTTTTAAAAAAAATTATGTATGTATTCTTATTTAACTGGTACTAAATATCAAAAAAAAATATTGATTTATACGCTTTTGCGAAATCCCATTTCTACCTTGACATCCTTTAATTTTCATCTTGTGTTAGAAAATCTACTAATGGTTGATTGTATAAACGTAAACAGGGTTTTTTTTTAAGTATTTGGCTGCCAATATTGGCAAATCGAATTACTTGTTTCGCTTGATATTTCACATTTAAAATTGTAATAATGTGAGTGAAAAACTAAACTAATAAAATATTATATTGAAAAACGTATAGAAATACTGTTTTTCTTATTTACTCATGCATATTATTTAAAGCATAATTTGAGCAATGGAATATATTCTTCAAAATTAAAAAACAAAATTTTTAGAAAAGGGATACTTTTAAAGATTTCACTATTCCTCTAAATATTACTGTAACCCACAAGAATTTTTGCTTACACTGCCTTTAAAAACCTAAAAATAATGAGAAAATAGCCAGAAGAGTGTCAAAGAAATTCATCCGCGTTAATTTACTTTTAATCACTTAAAAGAAAAATAATTTTTTAAAAGCGCGACTATTATTTAAATGCTTTGAGATAGTGATCTTTGTTTTATTAATAGATTTCTGGAAACTTGACCTATCTATGCTGATGTAATGTGGGTCAAAAGGCAGGAAAATTAACAAGTTCTCGTTTATATTCAAGTTTATTGCTTTTCAAAAAGTCGAAATGAGAATTTTGCGTGGGATTATTTCAACCTAAACTTGTCATAAATTTGGAGGTTCTATTTTGGTTTAAAATGAAACTAAAAATCTGAACACAATAATCTCTGTTTACATTTTTCTTCATGAGATAGTTTAGGACAGTTTTTATTAAGTGGTTTTTAATGTTTAGTTCGTTTACTTTGTAGTATTTTTCTGTTTATAATAATAATATTCTTTACACTTTTTTATCATTAATATTTCTAATGGATAACTATAAATGTTCTTACCTAGTGCAGAATGTAACATATATATAAGTAAGTTTTAAATAGTAAAAATACTAAAATCCATACGATAAAAACAAATTACCGTACAGAGTTTAAAATAAATAATAATTATACAGATCCTATATTTTAATATGTTTTAAAAATATTGTGTTGTTTTAAAAAATGACTCATTTTCCCACATTAACTTAATTTTTAAATATTTATTGAATTATATATTTTACTTCTAAACTATATACATTATTCATATTCGCGTCTCCATTTTTTTTTTCGCAGACGGTTATTTTTAATCGTGTATTTGTTTCAAATTTATATGTAAGAATTTTTTCTCTTGATAAAAGAAATAGATATAATTAGTTTATATTTGAATGTTCAGCTGAAAAGAAAAATAAATATTGAAATACTTCCAATTTATTAAACACAACCCATTAATAAAATTAATAATTTTTTTATTTCTTCTTTTTTTTAGATGATAGTAGTTTATTTCTGAAAAATTAAATAATACTCTTTTGTTCAACTTTTAGCACATCGCAGAGACTAATATGAACAAAGAACTCAAAATCTGCATTAAATTAGATGTTATGTAATTGCTATATAAAATCTGTTGTATGCACACAAAAAAAATCTAATGCTCAAATTAATCCCTAGATGGCACTACCACTGAAGTCTTAAGATTTTCTACATCATAAAAAACTTTCTCTAAAAAAAAGCTCCATAAAACTATTAAAATTTCAAAATTTTAGTAAAAGTCAAAATTTTTCAAAAATTAATAGGAATTAGTCAAAAAAGATTTTTTGTTGTTGATAAAATGAGGAAAAAAATGATCACATCGTAAAAATTGCGGAGTTTCGGGGGGAAATGAAAAATGGAAAGATTTTTTCTATTAATAGGAAGGTATTAAATAACTAGATTAATGCATTGAAATTTCTACATGGAAATTTCTACATTTCTACATTTAATGGATTTGACATGCAAAGTACGAAAATTTATCACATGTCAATTATTAAACTCATTTATGAAATTATTGTTAATTGAATAAATCTATAGAATTACGACGCATAAAAAAAATTCTAAGATATAAGTAAAAGTTATTTTAGACGATACTACATAATGCTTTATAAATTTAATTGATGAATATTTCGTATTATTATATAATTTAGATATGAGAAGCTTCATGTATAAACAGGATAAAACTCTAAACTATCTGCATAGTTATATAAGATCATTTCTAGTGCGAAACTTAAGCTACAAAGCATACAGTTATGAAAACGTAGGAAACAAATCTTTTGCGATTAGGAAAATTTAAAAAAAAAAAAAAACTGGCAGTTATAGAGACTGCCGATAGAAGTGAAAACTTAGAAATTTTAGTAATAAAATTTGAAATTTCATAATGTTTGAATTAAAATTATCAACATTAATCTGGTTTTCACATCTATTGACACTCCGAGCAACAATTATATGCATGTTCATATGGTTTTTTTTTATTATTCAAATATATTATGGGCTGTACAAGATCATGACAAAATATAAAGGCAATTCAATTGAAATAACAATTAATATACAATCATATTATTTATGGATAGTATTTGTATTTATTTAAATTTCAATGTACTTGATTTTTAACATTATTTTAATTGTTTGCATCATTGTCATTATTAATTTTAACAATACTTAGACTTTTTGTACTTTCAATTATTTCATTTTGTTCTAAAAAAAGATACAATAGGCTTATGGTAACTAAAGTAAGAAAGGACTTTTTAAAATTCAAATTTATCTAAGTATCGCGTAAAAACCGCATCGATCGTCGTTTCATATTTTGTAGTACTGAGTTTTCGATCATTGGACACATTTAAATTAAGTGTTTCATTTAGAAAATCAATTAGTGGTAGATTTTTATCATCTGCAAAGTTAATATTGAATTCTCCACTTAAAATCATCAGTACATTATCATATTTTTCGCCAAATCTTTTTTCGAGTATTTCAGAACCTCTTCTTTTGTATAAATCATCAAATTTTCGAATAAAAGTTGTTGTATCTGTCTCATAGATTTTCCAAACGAAATATAAACGGCAACCATTAATATGTATTGCCCATTCTCGGAATCGCAACGAGCAATGCACAGTACATACACAATGAACTTTTCACTAAATCCATTGAATTTCACTTATAAGATATACACAGCACTATACGTCAGCTGTATAGCTACAGATATACTGCTATAAGCATGTCGGTGACGCGAACGCACGAGATTTCATCCATTCAAAAAGTGTCTAAGGCGAACAGCACACTGCGCGCACGCCAGTCAGAGCATGTCGGTGACGCGAACCCATAAGATTTTCCCCTTCTAAAAAGTGCCCAACGCCGCAAAAGAAGTTTTCACTTCAAAAAGTCAACTCAGATGAAAGGTAATGCATATGAAAATTTCAGGAGCATTGCGCCAGAAGTGACGTGAAGTAAATTTAGTACATATTAGGAAATAATTGTTTTTAATGTGTTTTTAGCCATGTGTAAAACTAATGCATTCATCATGACAATAGTTTAACGGACTTGGATTAAAATTGTTGAATGAAAATGTTTTTTGTTTTTGTTTCAGATCTGATATAATATTTTCAGAGATTATAAACAGCTTGCATTTTTTCTACACGTAAAATATATTTTCATCATTTTTACGAAATTAATTATTTGTGACCAAAGTTGCAATTCAATTCAAAAGGTGTATTTTTAGTCAAATTGCTTACGTTTTTCAAACAATTTTTTTTTAATTCTACAGTTTTTAAAGCAATGACGAATAAACAACAACAAAAAGTACAACTTTGGTCAAAAAGGAATGATTTCATTTCATTTTAAATTGATGAATAGTTAATGATAGTTAAAAAATGAAATTTAATTCAAATTATTTTTTTCTTTGAACTTTACTTGATCCTCAAAATTGTACATATCAAATATTTTTGTAAGTTTATATCTTGAATCAAATGTTGAGGCTCAAATTTACCCCTTGGCGTGGTGCGGTTGTTTGGAGAGGAGGTACCAGCTCAGGTGTCATCCTCGCCATTAGATTGAGGTTTAAAATTACAAGGTCCATCGCCAATAGCCCTCACGAAGCTTGTAGTGCGACATTAATAAACACTTTTTCACTCACTCACTGTCTTGAATCAGTGTAAGATAGCTACGAAAGAAATATCAATTTTTATTTTAAGGCATCAATAACAGTAACACTCTAAACGCCTCAATAGAGGAGAGGAGTTTTCTTCTTTTTGCTTCAACCTTTTAGTGGCCCCGAACCAATTCAGCTACTTTCTTTTTATTTCCCTTAAAAGTTTCAGTCTTGAATAAGCCAGTCTTATACCTGACTTAACACACTCAATAGCATCACTGTTTCTGAATATGTAATAAATTTTAGGAGGGCGAAGTGAAACTGTCATTGAAAAGAACATCCTCTGTGTAGATTCTAAATTTGCGACCAGCCATGATAAGGCCTACGGAAGACCTTGACACCAAATTTTTGATAAGGCAAATTTCTTGCTTCTTATTCAGAAAATGAACTATTACTTTGACCCAGACGCTGCAGGGAAGAATATTTTCCTGGAATGGCGGTCGCATCACGAAAATGTCATTGTTCTGAGAAAATTCTCACACAAGTTTTCATGCTGACATTCTTTTTCTGTAGGACCCCCGTTTTTAGATCCTCTCCCTCTATAAAGTTAAACTCAACCACAAATTGCAATTGTGTTTGGGTTTAATGCTGGAAACAAACATATCAGTGAATTTTTAATGTTGAAAGTATTCTTTCACAATATTCTATTTAAAAAAAATATAGAATTTGCAAGTTAAATTCGTATGTATGTTGTAGTTCTTTTGCGAATATATATTTTCCTCTTTTTTTCCATTGAGAAACATATTTATTGTTTTTTATAAAAGAATATTTCACATAGGTTGATTTGTATTTATTTCTCAACTTTTAAAATTATAAACGCCGAGGAAAAATAATGAAAAAAAAAATTAAGTATTTGAAAAAATTGATTAAATGGTGGGAACTTTCGGATTTGAAAAAAATTTTTAAGAGAACAAAATTTGTTAACTGCAGCATTGTAATTTTACTTATCGACATCTTAATCTCTTATTGCATTTACATCTATATTAAGGTATTCAACTGCATTCATAACCATGATTTTGAAAAAAAAAACGTATGAATGGATAATGATTTCGATGTTTAGTGTCATCTGAATTAGAATTACTTGACCGAAACATTTATACATGCACCCCAGCGCCTAAGGTCACGAAACCTGAGATAGACACATCAGGCATTGGCTCTCATGGTCTTTTGTGCCCCTGAGTTCGGTTCAGTTGAATTACAAAGGGTGATCAAATGAAAAGGTACGAAACGACATAAAAACGAAACAGTTAAATATTTGCATATTCCGCCAAGGGAGAATGTAGCGAGACATCTCGGGATGCCATTGGAGACTCTGACTGGGATCGGATCATGCGCGGGTGCCCGCATGCGCAGGAGAGAGCAAAGGCTCTTATAAAAAGCGGCGTCCAAATGATGCGAGCACAGAATTACTCGAGCACAGAAAAAGCATTAACTCCGATGTGTACTGTGAGACACTCCGACGCCTACGCAGGTCCATCAAGAACAAAAGACCGGGGCTGCTCACGGAGGGTGTGGTTCTGCTCCATGATAACGCGCGTCCACACGTCTCCAGATTCACACAAATGGAACTGGACAAGTTCCAATGGGAGACGTTGGACCATCCGTCCTACAGTCCGGACATGTCACCCTGCGATTTCCATGTGTTTGGTCCACTGAAGAAACACCTGAAAGGAAAGCGCTTCAACTCGGACGACGTACTGTGAAGGACTGGGTCTCGTCACAGCCACAGGAATTCTGGGAACAAGGAATCCTGCGGCTTGTTCATCAGTGGGATCGTTGTGCTCAGGCCTATGGTGTATATTTTGAATAAAGTCTATATTTGTACCCACCGTGTCGTTTCGTACCTTTTCATTTGATCACCCCTTGTAGAATTATTAGAATAAACACATAATATTCTTTTAAAAAATATTATTACAATAAAAAATTATTTAGGTACAATTTTTTTGGCGAAAAATGAAAGAAAGAATGACATATTTCCAAAAAATTCTCCCTTTATGAAAAATCCTTCAATAATAATGATAATATTTTGCATATATATAGCTAGGACATTTATACCGAAGTAGAACTGAAATTTGTGAAAATCTCACATTATTTTCAGAGTTATGATCAAATAAAATAATAACCGGTGTTTTTTTTAAAAAAATTTCGCCTTACTAATGTATTTAAGTATGAATAAATCCGTTTTTAAATTATTAATTTTAAAAATAGTAATTAAGGCTCTGTATTGAAGTCTTAGCTATCGATAGGCAAATTACTATTATTATAGAAACAATTTTCATAAAGAGTGAACGTTTTGAAAATGCCTTTTAAAAATGTTCCTTTTTTTACCATAAAATCGCATTCAAAAATTTTCATCTTGTTATAGTAATCATAAAACAATTTTATATCTATATTCTAAAGAAAAGAAACATTTTTCAATTTTGAATAATGTTTCGATAATAACAATATTTTGCATATATATATAGCTAGGAATACACTGGGAATGAACTAAGAATTTTGAAATTTGAAGTAGATTTATTCATATTTTGATATATCACAGAGTTGGAGAGATTTTAACCGATAACACCGGTTATTATTACGAGATTGATAGTAACTCTGAAAATAATGTGAATCCTTCAAAAATCATAACTCATGTTCTTTATAATGGTCTTAGCTATGCATAAGCAAAATGTTATTATTTTAGAAGCATTTTCTATAAAAGGAGAATGTTTTTGTAGCTATGTATTTTTAGCGCGTTTTTCACATAGTGGAACAAAAGCGCTATTAGGACGCAAATTTCGTCTTCGTCTTCGTTCCATATTTTGTCGTACCTTTTTCTCAGCCAATAAGCAACCAATTGACCTCGTGGTTTCGGCATTTGGTCACATTTGTGCCCTAGATGAGCCGAATCATATTTAAATTTTCCCATAGTTTTCCCGAATTTTCCTAAAAAAATTTTTTTTTTTTTTTTTGGTTTTTTTTTTTGCTTTTTTATAGTGCTGATACAGATTTGTGTCATTATTTCTTTTCAGCTCAATAGTAGTACATTTAGAGGAGTGGTACAGTACACACACACACACTACTTTCTGTTAGTAAAAAGTTCATTAGTTGCATTATTGTAAAATACAACATGTGAAAAACGCGCTAAAATTACTTGGCCATGCCAATGATTGATATCTTGTTTCTTCATTTATAGCCGAAAAAGGCATACAAGAAATTTTTCATTGTAATTATACTCTTAAAACAATTTTATATCTATATTCTAACTCAGGTGACATTAAATATCAAAAACATTATGTATTAATACGCTTTTTTATTTCAAAATCCTAGTTCCGTACATAGTAGGAAACCCCAAAGAAAATCTTTCGAAGAACTAAAAAGAAAATTCGGCAAAATAAGATGTTATAATCAAGGAATTTTCGATATCTCATATGCTTACATTTTATTATAGAACAAGTCAAACGTATAAAGATGTATTTGCAATCTGAGGCTAATTCATTGGAAAGTGAATGAGGGTACAGCAAAATTTCGAAAAACACCTTTCGTTTTTTAAATAATGATAAAGCATCTAAAATTCAAAATATATTTCTTGATCGAGGTTAAATTTACTTTTAGCAATTATTACATCAAATTCTTGTGCATACTTCTTTCATTTAGGAGCCAATGGTCGTTGTAGCCTAATAATCATAGTCGCGAGTTCAAGCCCCAGTGCCACTGAAAACTTGCCCATCGTGCAGAGCGGCTGATGTATGCCAAATTTATCCAGGTTTAAAGTCTTCCCTGAAGTGTGGTAGTTTGTAGAGGGGGCACTCACTCAGGTGTCGTTCTCGTCATTTGACCATTGTTCAAAATTAATGGTCCAATAGTCGTAGCGTTGCTTCATATTTGCGAAGTTAATATACATTTACTACATAAGCACTGTAGAACGTTTTTCGGGAAAAACACTTAAGACTACCCTAAAATTGTGAATTTTGCTAAAAATTGACAAATATTTTTTTTTTATGATTTTATTTTATAGGCCACCTTATTAGCTTTATAAAAATACCAAGTTTATCATTTTCCGTTCACTAGAACAATAACTACAAGTGTTTTAGTAAAAGCAGATGCCATTACTTTAAGCAATATGTCACACTTTAAAACGCGCGCTTTCCTCGAAATGTGTGTTTTTTTTTAAATAATCAAACAGGACCAGTGATTGCTCAAAAAGTTTTGAAAATAATGAACTGAAATTTTTTGTGATGTTCTTTATAATAGTAGAAGTGTTTTAACCTTCATATTTATCAATCACTGTTTTATTACAAAATTTACAGTCCCTCATGTTAATATAATCATTGTTTGTTTAGCAACTTCATACAATAACTAAGATTAAGTGCTCTAGTTTTTGTAAAAATTAAAATATCTCTTATATCCTGAAGGTCGTTTTGACAATGAGTAACATAGCAACTCATCAGAATTGAAAAATTGAAAATTTGTTCATAAACTTTTGGTACAGAATGGGCCGCGTTTATGTTATTTTTTGTAAATTTTTACCCATTTTTTTCCATTTTAGTTATAATAATTTATTTTTCTCTTCTTAAGTTTAGCATATTTTTCTTAAAATGTACTAAAAAAAAATCTAAAAACAACAAAAAAAATCCCCTTATCTCCATTTTTTTTTTTTTTTAAAAGTTGTCTCAACCAGTCGGATACGTTAAGACGAAATACCGGTTAACACGAAATAATACAATGGTTCCAACAAACTCCTATGTGTTTTACACATATTTTTTCTCTTAACACGAAACGAAAATCGCTTAACACGAAAAGATTTTTTTTCTGGAAATGAACAAAACACGAAAAACACCAGCCAGGCAAGTACATCATCAGAAGAATTCGTTGCAGTAGAGGATGACAATGTGTGTACAGCCCCAATTATGGCAGACAAAGATATTTTGGAGTTTGTTCAAAAAAACATATCACTGATGCAGATTCTGACGACGAAAACTAGATGAATAAGAATACAATGCAGCTCCTGTCCCCACGTCATCCGAAATGAAGACCACTATAAGTATGGGCAGTTATTTAGGCACATATTCTCTCCAATGGTAAAATGAATAACAAAATGGATGACATCGAACAATATGTTGGCAATTTGTTGCTAAAAAAGATAATAAAGAAGGAAAAAAAATCAGATTATTTTCCAAAAGCTCCATAAAAGTTTTGTTTACACAAAACTTGAAATTTTTTTGATTAAATTTCATTCAGTTCTTGCAACTTTTTTTGTTTCATTGATTTTTTGTTAAATACATGCATATGTACATAGCTATGTAAGTAAAATGTACTTTAATAAGCTTAATTTTGTTGGGTATACGGTTTTTTTCTTGCAATATCCTTTACCTTGAAATTCTTTCAACACGAAAAAATATTTCAGTCCCTTCAGTTCGTATTAAACTATTTTCACTGTAAATACAAAAAAAAAAATTTCAATTTCTGATAAGTTTTAAAGAGTCGATATTAAAGGCTTCAGTTCATCTGACATTTTGAATTCGCGAATATAAAATTGACTACGCCGTCTGTACATTTCTTCTCAAATCTAGACTAATGTATTGCTTTGAACACACCAAAAAGAGTACAAAATAACGAGAATTACAATTAGACTAGAGAATTACAACTCTAGAATTACAATTTTTCTCCGATCTGAAAATATTTTTACGTGTATTTTAATGATACATTTGTACGTTTTCATATCAATTAAAAACTTTTGCATATTTATTTTCTAATATTAAGAAAAACATGCTATTCCCGTGAGACCTCGCTGGTTTTTGTTCTTTCAGGTGCAATTAATTGTATTTAAATCGATGCATCGGTCTGGTTTGTTGAGGAAATTAGTAATTCAGTAGGATTAAAATTATTTTCGCCGTTTCAAATTGCCGATAAACAGAGGCCTTAGATCAAATTTTAACCTTGAAAAATTAGACCTTCATTTTAAGGTCACAGTTATCTTATAGTAACTTAAATAAGATCCAAATAGTTAAAATGCAGCCTTTCAACCTTCAAAAATTATTTAATCCTTTTAGTTACCCTTTGACGAAGGACGCAAACGCGTGCGTATCGCCAGGGCCGGAGGTTTCTATCGCGAGTGTCACTCACAGGCCGGAGGGTTTTGTGTGTAGTTTAGCCTAAATCCATAAAAATATCGAAATATAAACACGTTGTTCAATATTGTTCTGTATATTATACAAATGGCATATGCTTTATATATTTCGTATTAATACACTTTATTCACTTCAGCCACTTTCTGTTTAAGTACAAGTATTTACACATTTTGTTGTAAGGATTTGTAAAAGTCGACCTTGTAAAAAAAGTAAGAAAAAAAGACAAATTTTGTCTACCAGATCTAATTATCCATAAAGAACTAGACTGAAAACCTAAATCAAATGCTTTAGCAAAAATAAATCTCTCATCTTCACTATAAATAAAAACCACATGTTCATTTCAAGAGCAGTCGTAAAGCACTCAATTCGGAAACATTCCTTTCCCCTTATGTTTATAAAACAAAAACCACGCGTAAGTGAGTAATATTTCTCTCATTTCGAGTAAAAGCTCAAATCTCTATGTATCTCAAATCTTATGAACATAGAATGCAATCTTTTACCAAAAAACTGAGCTTAAAAAACGTTCCAGGTGCCTGGCGCACCAGGGAGTCATTAGGCCAGTGGGGAAGAAACACGCTGCCTCACGGGTGAGACACTCGTCTCCTGACGGTGTTTTATGCCAGCGCGAGGGTGAGACTTTCGTCCCAAAGGGATTAAGTTAAAGAATATAACGAGAAACAATCACAATACTTTTTCTGACATACGCTTTGATCATTGATTCCTTTCTGCTTGCGTGAATGACTGTTTATTAAAAATTCTCACAAAAAACTATAAAGCTATACGATGGCTGTTGGAGACGGACCTCGTAATTTTAAACCTAGGTCTGGTGATGAGAACGAAACTGACATCCTCTTCTCCTAACTACTACACCACGCCAACTGGAGATCTTAGACCACCGACAGATTTAATGTGCCTCAGCAAACCTTCAGTGTCACAAGGGGGACTCCTTTTTGCATATCTTGTTTTGAAGGGGGGGAAAAGAATTGGAGAATAAACAAGATATCAATCATTGGCATGGCCAAGTAATTTTAGCACATTTTTCACTTGTTTTATTTTAATATAGGAAAATTCGGGAAAATTATGGGAAAATTTAAATATGATTCGGCTCATCTAGGGCACAAATGCGACCAAATGCCGAAAACCTGAGGTCAATGGTTGCTTATTGGCTGAGAAAAAGGTACGACAAAATATGGGACGAAGACGAAATTTGCGTCCTAATAGCGCTTTTGTTCCACTACGTGAAAAACGCGCTAAAAATATATACGTTTTTTTTTTTTTTTTTTTTTGAAAAAAGTACAACAAACACATTTATTTTTCAGTGTCTGGAAAATAAAGTTTTTAGCAATGTATGATTCCATCACAACGATTGTGTATCGATGTAAAAAAAAATGCATGGATTTTTTTCACTTATTTAATTATGTTCGTTTTATTTTATTGTTAGCAGCAACATATTTTATGTTTATTTCTCGTAATTTATTAAATATAGAAAGAGAAATCTCTAAACAAAAAGATAAAATTCTATAATATAAAGTTAAGGATCTGTGTTTTAGAGTAGAATGTTTTATGCTTTATTTGACATTAAAATATATTTAAAAGGGGGAAGATATTAAGTAACTTTTTAGCAATGAAAGAAGAAATTTATATTAAAAAATACTACATCTCTTTTCTACTTTGACCTCATTTAAATAACATTAATTTATAATGTTCTTAATTTATATTTCACATATTCCGCATTTAATTTTTATATCATATTTTAACTTGCTTTGAATATTAATAATTGTGTCGACTAACATTTATATTTTTATATCTGAAAGTATTTTTTTCCTAGCAGTATAAAAAGGCAAATATTTTTAAGGAATTATTAGTATTACAGCTAGAATATTAGTATTGTGATAACTTTACCCGTAGTAATAATATTTATTTTCAAAGAAATCATCTTGATTTATTTGAAAATAAGTGTTATTTTTAACAGATTCAGATATTTTTATCTTGAAAATAAATATATACCTCTATGCCATCAGGAGTTTTGCGTAAAAAGTAACGATTCTAACTTACATTTTTTTACAACCATACATTTTTCTACATGACTAGACATGTAACAACGTATCGTTAAATGTTATTACATAGGGTGTTCAATGGATATAGTGTAGGAAAAAACGGCTGAAAAAAGCTGTTACGTGTGAACAATAATTATTATATTGAAAGATGCAGCTGTTTACTAATTGACCTTCGTGTACGTGCTAAGAGTGGGGTTGGTATTCACGATTTTTGCCTTGAACGTCTTTAGGTTTACATTTTGGGCGTGTAACTTCTAGGCCACAGATGGAAGATTCAAGGTAAGAGGGATACATATCATGTTTATGGGCAAAATGTGAAAAATTCTTTTCTTAATAAGAATTTAATATGAGGTTAGACAAAAGGGTTAGACAAGTGAAAGTAATATTTCATAATAAGATTCTATTGTTATGTAGACAATAGAAAACAAAAAATAGTATTTTTGTAATGAATTTAAATTGTAAAATACATCGTGGAAAATCTGTACGAAAAACCCAAAATTCAACATAGCTTAAAATTTAAAAAAATGATGGTGAAAATTACTAAGCCCCCTATTTTCGAAAATCAAGAATAGCTTTTACAGAATCATATATATATATATATATATATATATATATATATATATATTCTTTATTTCTTTGATTAATTTCTTATTTAATTTTTTTTTTTATTAAAAAATTCTTAAATTGTATTGTACATATAAGAGAACAAGATTTTATTTTCACGCAAAAGGATTAAATACGCATGTGAAATTCGAATGAAATTTTTAAGATTAGTTGCTTTATTGTTAAAATTAAATTTATTTGCGAAGTAAAAGTTGCAACATTTGAAATATTTAGAGCTTTCGAATGTGAACTAAAAGAAACACACACAGACATATATATATATGATGGTTCGATCGTCCTCCAGAAAATAAAGACCGTTATTATATATAATATATACACACACAAAATGAAAAACACAGTATTTATTAGAGGGAGTGTCTATTAACGCAGACTTTAAAGCAATGCTAGGCGCAATTGACAACGGGCCTCGTAGTTTTGAACTGCGAACAAGAAAGGAAGACTGCCCCTGAGTTGACGCCCCACGTTACACATCATGCCAACGTGAGGACTTTGAGCCACGATAGATTTAATAGGCTTCAGCCTCTCTACACAGCGGATCTTTAGTAACCTCGAAAGCTCCTGCCACGAGTTCATGATCGAGACCACTAGACTTCCGCGGTTATTAAATATCTATTGGAAAAAGTAACAATGTTATATACTTTAAGCTTCATTCACTTCAACACGTAATCAATTCCTACATCTAAAAATTTGTCGTATCTATTCACTAGCTTCAGAATAGTTACATTATACTGCTCTGCGCCAGTTCATTAAGTCAGGTGATTACTGAATTCTCCAACTCTTCATCATTTCCAAAACGTTTACGGTCCAGAAACCGTTTCAGCTCCGGAAAAAGATGCGATAAAGTCAGGAGTGAGGTCGGGACTATAGGGTGGATGATTAAGAATGTCACGTCCGAATTTATCCAGCAATTCTTGAGTTGCAGTTGCAGTGCGAGGGTGGGTATTTTAAAGAAGCACAACTCCTTTATAAAGCATTCTTCGCTTCCTGTTTAGGATGGCTCACCGAAATTTTCATAGAATCTCAAGATAAAAATTTTCATTGAACATTTGGCTTAATGCACTGACGGCAGAAGAGTATGATACAGGCATTCTGAAGCTCTTGAATGGATACAACAAGTGTTTAAATGCAGGAAGTGATGGAAGAAGAGGAAACTTTAGGTATACTCTATAACAACAATAACAACAGCGCACCAAGAAAAAGTTGTTCGATTGTAATGAAGTTTCGTAAGAATCCGATTGTAAAGACATTTGTACCAAACATGCAAGTGATTAAAATATGGTGTCCAATGAATGAATAGTGGGAGCTACAGCGCATCGGAACTGCGCACTCAGCAGGTGTCTATAAAAAGCGATTCTCAGAGGGTCAAAATTTCTATTGCATTGAGATTTAGGATACCTTTCAATAACTGAGCAACTGTTTGAGTTTGAATGAGGTTGTATCATAGGATTGAAAGAGGCAAGTTGGGCAAATCGTAGAACCGCCCGTCATAAGAGTCGAAGCAATGCGGCCATTAGAAGATGCTGGCAAGAATGGATGAACAATGGCAGATTTCAGCGTCATGGGATGGTAACGGAAGACCAAGGGCCACAGCAGATTGGGAAGACAGATTGATTGTCAGATCAGCTGTCACAGTGCCTGATTCATCGTTATCAACCAGTAGACGTGTGACCCGCCCAAGAGTGTCCACCATGATCATTCACAGACGGCTGGTAGAGCGACATTTACGCTCGTACCGACCGCTACGCCACCTGCCACTCACGCCTGCACACTGTCGAGCCAGATTATAGTAGTGCTTAGCTCGATGAGGTTGGAATCATGCTGACTGGGGACGTATAGCGTTCAGCGACGAATCCCGCTTCCAACTGTGTCCTGACGATTATCGAAGAGGTGTTTGGAGACTCCCAGAACAGCGTGCCGATCCTGCTTTCATTATTGCTCTCCACACAGGCCCTCAATCAGGAGTTATGTCAGGCATTTCATTTCTTTTGACAGCCGGGCCCCTTTGGTTGTCATTAGAGGCACACTTACAGCACAGCGATACGTCGACGACATTCTAAGAACTATTTTGCTACCGTTTGCTACCCTGCCCTTATTTTTCAGCAAGATAATGCCACACCACATACGGCACGTGTTTCTATGAACTTTTCTTACAGCTTGTAAAACAGTTCCTTGACCAGCCAGATCTCTCTCCAATGGAGCATGTCTGGGATATGATGGAAAGGCGACTGTATCTGCCAGGGAATGTTGATGACCCTGCCCTACAGTTAGAGGAAATTTGGTAAGAAATATCGCACGAAACCCTCAGGGTGCTTTATCACTCTATGCCACGTCGTGTGGCAGCTTGCATCCAGGCTAAAGGTGGGTCGACACCTTATTGAGCTCATTGCTTTGTAACTATGCAATTCTGAAATAAATAATTAAATTTTTGTGAAATTTTAATCATTTTCTATTCTGTAGATAATCTTTTTACCCACCAAAATTTTTGTCTTTATCGGACAACTCGTTCTTGGTGCGTCGTTTTTAGCGCATTTTTCACGTAGTGGAACAAAAGCGCTATTAGGACGCAAATTTCGTCTTCGTCTTCGTTCCATATTTTGTCGTACCTTTTTCTTTTCATTTGTTCCCTAGATGAGCCGAGTCATATTTAAATTTTCCCATAGTTTTCCCAAATTTTCCTGAATTTCGTTTTCGTTTTTTTTTTTTTTTTTTTTTTTTTGCTTTTTTTATAGTGCTGATACAGATTTGTGTCATTATTTCTTTTCAGCTCAATAGTAGTACATTTAGAGGAGTGGTGCAGTACACTACTTTCTGTTAGTAAAAAGTTCATTAGTTGCATTATTGTAAAATACAACATGTGAAAAACGCGCTAAAACTACTTGGCCATGCCAATGATTGATATCTTGTGTGTGTGTTTTTAGATGTAGAGTGTATATAACACAATTGTTTTTTTCCCAATAAATATTGTTTTTCATTTTTCATCACTATTTTTTTTATTTTCTGAATGGCCCTCGAGTATATTATTTTTTAAAAGCAATAATCGAATGAAGAACGATTATTATTTTTCTCAAGTTGCATTATTTTCTCAAAATTACATGGCAAGAGAATATTTGCCCGAAAAGGAGAATTTTGCAATCCTGTTTTGAATAAAATGTAAGTATTGAGTTTGGTCTACAAACATGAAATACAATCATATACAATAATTTGTTTCATGTCACTTCTGAAAACACTTTATTACATGTATTTATAAATAATCCCAATTCCATCGTCCAGTAAACATTTTCAGTAGTTTAAAAAAAGAATTCGAAAAAAGATCGCCACATTTCTCTTTTCTTTAATCGGTCTACTATTTTTTTAACCAATCCATCTTCCCTAAATACTGTGATTATTTTATCGAGTGACAGTTTCTTCAGAAAAGGTTGACAATTTGATTGATTTGCGCTTTTTGATTATTGATTATTATGTTGAAGCACGATATACTTCACAAACTTTTTAAATTGAAAAAAAAAGTGGAAAATATTTGGAATCTTCAGGCAGTTGCAATAACTTTTTAAACTTTAAATAAACACTTTAAAAGTTATAAATTGAACACTATTCCATCTTACAATATCACAATTTAAAATTTTAATTTGTGTATAAACAAATCACACTCCAAAATTAGCAACCTGGAATTTTATTAACTGAAAAAGAAATTCGGATTGATCATGTGAGGAAAGGGTTTTCAAAAAAATTATTTTTATTTCGATGAGAAAAAAGGATACTTTTTGTCAATGAAAATTTTTTAATTTGTTTATATTTCATCTTTAATTGCTTCTATTTATGAAATAAATTAAAATATTCCTACGTATAGTTAAAGAAATATTGTGAAGATCTAAAATCAGTAAAAGGTAATTTATAATGTATTAGAAATATATTTAATAGTATTTTCATTCAAGTAAAATTTATGTACGACTTTACTTTAAAAAAATGTATTTATATAATTATCATAATATTTTAGAGATAAATATTTCATATTAAATTCTCCCTATGATCTTTGGAACCAATGCGACTAAGAGTTAGTAAACAGCCAAGTGCGCAGTATTTAAACAAATTCAGATGAAAATGTATGTATTATAAGCCCCCCCCCCTCCTCCACACAAGAGTGGAGTTTAAGCGATCATGAATGTCCGGGCCATACGACGCAGAAAGCGCCACAATTTTAGTGGATAATCTAGAAGAAAGTCTGAGGAATGAGTGAGTGAATATTAACGTCGCACTGTTCCGCTACTCGAGGGCTTTTGGCGACGGACTTCGTAATTTTGAACCAAGTGAGTCTGAGGGAAGAGATATGCTATACACAGGGTACAGGAAACAAGTACAGAAAATCACACTTAAGCAACTGATTTCTTGCTTGGTGCTTTCACATTCCAACAAATGGACCTGATAATATGCATATGGTCCGTAGGCAAAAGACCACAAGATATTTTCTACAAATAAATTCTAAGGGGAAGGTCAATATTCAACCATATGGAAGCTGTAACCCATGAGATCTCAAACAAACACGCACCAGAATTCGTATGATTGCAGTTGTTCCTGTTCCCAAGAAGGGTATGTAAGAACCAATAGTTGATGTTACTGTTTCAGCTATAGCAAATTGTCTCAAAATACTGTGTCACGTGGTTTCAGAAAATGCTTGTCCAAATCCATGACCTAACTTAAATTTCAGAAATGGAAGGAAAAAAAACAGAAATCCAGGGTTTTAATGAAAATAGACATATTCAGATTATATGCGTTGCATTACAACTATCCTCAGACATTTTATTGTGAACTTAGTAGCCTCGTGGTTATGATCCCGAACTTGTGGTCAACGTGACACGGGGTAGAGTACTGTGTCACTGAAGACGAGCCTTGTAGAGAGTACAGATGCCCGTTAAATCTGTTTTCAAAGTCCTCCTATAGGTGAGGTGGGGTAGTTTGGAAAGGGGGTGTCAGTTCCAGTGTCATTCTCGTCACTTGACCGAGGTTCGAAATTGCGAGGTCCATCACCAACAGCCCTTATGTTATTTTATGATGGGAATGTTAACACAATATCAATAACATTTTATTCTTGTGAGCAATATTGAGGTTTTAATATCAATCTGCATTCCAGTTAAAGTGCAATATTTTTCCTTAAGAGACTAACTGTTATAAATAATAATGCATTAACGAATTGATGTAAACAGCTGCAAAGTATCATTTTGTTAGAGCAACCTTCTTTATCCGTGAGCTCTTCAGAAAAAAACCCGTTATACTTGCGTACGTTATACGTTACGTTACCGTTTTTATGTGAGAACGACGATAAAAAATAATATAATAAAGTTTGTTTCACAACAACAGGGTGAGATTAAGACCCATAGGGATCTTAAGTAATTAAACGATTTTAGAATTCCCCTATAATATGTAAAAAATATCAGCAAATCTTAAAATTAAATTGTATTTATGGAATTAATTTTTCAAATGGACCAACCAAATTTCTGCATGAAATGTAACTTAAAATAATAAAAATAGTTTATCGAATATAGCCTAGATTAATAATGATAAGTATCAATGGTGCACACAGGAATTTTTTAAGGGGGAGGAGGTCGAGGGTCGAAAATCTACCATTCTCTTATCAAACCCCGATACGCCGCAAAACATATTCTTCTGATTTAATCAATTGTCGGGAACAAAAAACAGTAAAAAAATAAATTATTGAATAAATAATTAGCACTAATTAATAAAATAAATTATTAATAACAAATACGTAATTAAACTACCAAAATTACCATCATTTAAGTACTATATACATTGGTTTATAATCAATTGGAAAAAAAGTCAAGAGCGACGGGAAGACTCTTCCTCGCGTACGTCACCGATAAGTACCTTGACAAAAAAAAAAATCCCAGCATCAAGAAGAAATTGCTGTAGAGTAATGAAATTTGGATAACGCAATTGTCTAGTTCACATGTTTAATTAATTAAATTTTTAAGATCACGGGATAATTTAAGCTCAAGTAAATGCATTTCAAATGTGAAATGCTGTTACATTAATAGCCGGTGTAATCTCCAGAATTTTGGATGCAAGCCTACAAGCGTGCATGCATTGTGTCATACAGGTGATGAATGTCCCTTTGTGACATGGAGTTCCATGCTTGTTGCACTTGTTGGGCCAATGCTGGGTCGGTCAGTGCTGGCTGTGGATGATCCTGGAGTTGTCATCCAATGATATCCCATACGTGCTCAATTGGAGACAGATCTAGTGATCTCGCAGGCCAAAGTAACATGTCAACACCCTGTAGAGAATGTTGTGTTACTACAGCGATGTGAGAGGGTAAGGGTTATCCACAAACGGACCCCCCCCCCTTGAATTCTGCTCATGAATGGCAGTAGTATAAGTTGAATTAACAGACTGACGTACAAATTTGCAGTCAGTATGTTTGGAATAGCCACGAGAGTGCTCCTGCAGTCGTAGGAAATTGCTCCTCAGACCATGGCTCCAGGTGAAGACACAGTGTGTCTAGACCGCAGAAAGTTTGGTTGCAGGTGTTCTCCTGACCTCCTTTTGACCAACACACGGCCATCACTAGTACCAAAGCAGGACCCGCTTTCATCAGAAGACACAACATTTTTCCCCTCCGTCCTCCAGTGAGCTATGGCTTGAAAATACTGGTATCTCAAACGGCAATGGCTTGGAGTCAGTGGAATACACACTACTGAGCTCCTGGTTCGGAGCTGTCATTCAAGTTACAGATTTCTAACAGTTCGTTGTGTCACTTTCGTACCAACTGCAGCTTGAATTTCTGCCGCAGACGCAGTACGATGCGCCACAGCCGTACGCCGAATGCGACGGCCTTCCCTCTCAGTAGCGCGACATGGCCAGACGGAACCAGATCTACTTGAGGTGGTACCATCCTTTGACCACTGCTCCCAACAATCATGCATAGTGTATACATTCCGGCCAAGTATTTCTGCAATATTGCGGAAAGAAAATCTACCTTCTCGTAGACCTATTACACGAGCTCGTTCAAACTCAGTAAGCTGTTGGTAATGGCTTCTTCATCTTCTTAAGGATATTTTTGGCTAACATCAACTCATTTAATCAAATTCCCATATATATAAGCTTATGAACTTTACAGCACTCATTTAAAGCAACCCTTATTTGCTTGTTCTGAGTGGCTTTACTAGCGCCATAATTAAGTGCGAAGCGCGAAATTTGAATCGATGTCATCTTTCAGATGTATAAGCACTAATACCAAATTTTGCTTATCTAACACGAGTCTTACTTGGTGTTGGGATTTTTCCCCCGTCAATGTGTATTATATATATATATATATACACTCCAGAGCCGAAACATTATGAGCACCTGTCAATAATGAGTTGGCCCACCTTTGGCGTGCAACACAGCCTCAACCCGCCTTGTCATGGATGCAACAAGTCCTTGGTAGATGGCCGGAGACAGATTGTACCAGATGTTTAAGAGACGGTCACGCAAATCCGAGACAATGCGGGTTGGATGTTAACCAACTGACATGAAAGGAGCTGGTGATTCCTCACACACACACATATATACATGAATGATACATACACACACACATATATATATATATATATTCGAAACATGTGATTGTGTATGAAGAATCGCCGAGACTCTTTGAATCAGAAAAAATTGTATATGTTTAGTTATGTAATTAGTGTATGTATGTAATTAATTTTTATGCTTCTAAGGAAGCGAATTTACAAAATGATTGCTTATAATATTAGGTGAGTAAATAATTCTAAGCAAATATTTTTGAAAATAAATAATACGATAAAAAAATTTATTTCAAAACCATTAAACTAAACGGTTTATATTTAGCTGATTATTTTCGTCTTTATCGTTGTTAGAGCTTGAACTGACACTCGGCATTTTATTTAAAAATTTTAGATAAATTTAAAAGAACAATCTTTTATACGGAACAAAATATTTAACTTCGTGACATTATTTATCTTTGGGGCAACTGCTTTAAATAAACGAACTTTAACAACGGGAGATAGCAGAAAAATAACGTAATATTTTCAAACAATACTATTGATCTATTTAAAGATTGATTCTTGAGAAATAATTTTTTTTATAAAAGCAGTCAAACATGTCGGGGTACCTTGGTTACCATAACGATTTTTAAAGTTTATAGATTTATTTTAAGCAAAACACATTTAATATAGATTTTAAGAGAACTGTAGAACTGGAATCACATGGATATCTGTTCTCAGTGCTTTTTAAACAAGAATGAAACCTTAAATGAGATAAATCAGGAACGAAATAAAATTTAATTCTATTTAACGAATTTAAATGGATCAAAATTCAAGAGACATCTTTAAGGACAGGTTGCGCGCCTTTTCGTAAAAATAATATTTTCCCCCTATTCTAAATATTCGTATTTATTGATTAGAGGTGCCATCTCCTGGTTATTTTTGGAACTAAAGTCTTAAAATAGCTGCTATGAATTCTTTTTTGTTATTGTTGGTGTTTATCCTAAATTTGAACTTCATTTTAGTACAACATAGACAGTTATCAACCAGTTATCTCGCATAAATTTAATACCGTATAGCATTTTATTTGTGATACACCAGTGTACGATAAAAAGTTTACATTTAGGGAAATAATTTCACACATAAAAAAGCAATATTATTTATATTGAATATTTTTATAAAAGCTACAAGTTTGTATTGAAATTAGAAATTTATGTTTCTTGTTACTACACATACTCACACATTTAATTGTGTGTGTGTGTGTGTGTGTGTATGTGTGTATGTGTGTGTGTGTAATTGGTAGTATAACCTCCGAAAAAATACTGAACTATTTGCAAAAATTGTTGTACTATACATTTCTTTAAAAAAATATCTTAATAAGGAATTATTTTGTTATAAGTAACGGCATATTTACTCAAAATATTGGTATGATCATTATGAATGAATTACTTCAACAAAAGTAGACTCATGCGGCTTGTTGTGCTGACTAGTGTAAAAACGTAAATTTTGATGAAAAATGACGAAATATTTTTTACTTCAAATTTTATGTAGTTGAATTTTCTGCTTTCTAAAAATACCTTACTTTTGTTTGTACTTCAATTATTTACGAAGTTATAGCAGTTTTTATGTCAAGTGAGAGCAGCAAAAATGAACAGGAAGTTAGATATCAAAACCGGACATGTTTGCATTTTAATACTTTTTTTACACTTTTTGGGTGTTTTATTGAATTTATTTTAAAAATATTAATTTTGGTAATATAATGATGAGACATGGTGTTATTTTTAAAAAATAATTTATTAGTTTTTTGTAAAATTTGGCAAAAAATTTCGTACATTTGTTGTTATTTTTCAATTTTCTTATGCACTTGCGTCTCGAAATTTTGTTTCATATTAAGCTTCTTTTTTTATATATTTGATAGAGATTGTCTTTTTAAAGACAAAATATTAATTAATTATATCTATAGTAAGATCTGGGAGATCTAAGAAGCGCCGATTTAATGAAATTGCTTCATCTTTGTTGCTAGCAGTAATGAGAATGTTAAAGCAGCTAATCCCAGTAATACTGCTGATGGCAAAAAGTTGAAATCTATTCATAAAGGTTTCGAAATTTACTCAGAAAGTCTTTTTCAATAACATTTTATGCAATATTTTACTTAAGGGTACAATTATTAAATTTGAAACATTTCCTTGGGTGCATTATTAAAGTTAATTCCTTTTAATTTGTGATATACTGGTTTATTTATCATTGATTAAAATTGTGAAAATACTTCCCTTCCTAAGATCTTGTGCACGGGTTCGTAAAATTTGATCTGGAACGCATTTTAACTTTTGCGAACTAACCTTAGAATTTAGAAAATTGCCTCGAAAAAAAAAAAAAAGCTGCATAGAAAACAAAATTACTAACGATGAAAAAAAGGCAAAGTGTATTCTTACGGAGGGCTGATTAAAAGCTGTCCCATATGATTTTTATTATAATTCTTCTAATAACTTTTGTGATAAGCAATACTTTTTGGAAAGAAATTTTCGTGAATACTTACTGATAAAATAACCACACAGGGCCGCCGCGTGGGGGTGGCAAAATTGTTCACCGCACAAGGGCGCCTGGGGCAGGGGGCGCCAAAATTTATAGTACTTATAGTTTTTTTAATTTAATATTACTTACATAAAAGTTGTTAGTAAAAAACTTCCAATTTCGCATGTTTTATATTTTTTTGGCAATAAAATAAGATTTTATTTTTTTGAATTTTATAATTTAATTTAATTTTGTTTCGCTTCTGCGGATTGTTTTCGTTTGCATAAAACAAAATTTGATTTCCGATACCAACAATAAAAACACATTCCGTGTGGAGTTCGCGCTTTTTTTCGGAATGTGTTCAAAATCAAGAATTTGTAACATGTAACAACAGGAATTGGGAATGATTTGTATCGGCATAAATTTTTATTCATTATATGCTGAGATGTTGTGGCTCAACGTATTTGTTTTGTTTGCTTTTTGTTTGCATTGATAAAATATGAACATTTTTTAAATTATGGAAATCGATTGGTTTTTCTTCTCAAAATCATATTTTGCTTCATGTATACTGTTATTAAACTGTTCTCAAAACTCGAAATAAAATCTTTATCGCAGCGTTTCTCAAACTGTGGGGTGCGCCTTCCAGGAGGGCGTGATGACCCTACTTGGAGGCACGAACGTATCGCGAAAAATCGAAAACAAAAGATTTAAAATAATAATCAATTTGATAAAATAAATTACAGTTTAAAATAATTACAAAGTAAAATACATTCTTATATAATACAAAATAAAATACAAAGTCCCACCGATATAATACTCAACACTTATCAATGTATCAGTACTGCACAAAGTATTTGATAATTAAGATATCAATATTCAATTAAAAACTAGTTTTTTCTAGTGACTCCCCCGGTCTTGTCATATACAAAATATTTACCTTGATAAATTGTGCGGTATATAATTAAAGTCATATTGTATTGTAGTTAGGGACGTTTCAAGGCATGGGCCAACTAGGCCCGGGTCCAGGACTTCGCACTCAGTGGGGGCTCAATTCGTTCTCGACTCGTCTTAATAAGATCATGATCCAGATAATTTTAATGTCGTCAAATATTATTCCCGTACATTCCTTCGAAAAACAGTTAATTTCAAACTGCATGTCACTTGGCAAAAGTGATAAGACTGTATTATTATGTGATGACCGTTGTCCAGCGGCATAATGTACCCCCGCTACCAAGCCCACTTTTCCGCTTAGGCACATGCCTAGGATGAAAAGGATTTGGGGGCTTACAAAATTAAAGGGTGAAAAAAAGAGAAAAAAATTAAAATTACAGAGAACGTGCAGCCGCCCAATGTTTATTAAAAAACCAATTATTCTCTTTCATGTTTATATCTAAATTATCAAATCTTCGCTTCACTATTGGCCAAATTATTATGTAAATTGCTTGGCTTTTCTTCCCCAAATCATATTTTGTGTCATGTATACTGTTATTAAATTGTTCTCAAATCTCGAAATAAAATCTTTATCGCAGCGTTTCTCGAACTGTGGGGCGCGCCCCTAAGGAGGGCGTGATACCCTACTTGGAGGGGGGGGGGAAGCTCGAGCATATTACAAAAAAATCTAAAATAAATATTTAAAATAATTATCAATTTAGTAAAATAATTTGCAATTTAAAATAATTTCAAAGCAAAATATATTCTTATATAATAAAATGAAATACACATTCAAACTGATATAATACGCACTGCTTATAAATGTATCAGTTCTGCACAAAGTATTTGATAATTAATTTATCAATATTCAATTAAAACAAGTTCAGCAATTACTAGTGACTCTCTTGGGCTGGTCATATACAAAATTTATTTGCAAAACTTAATATTTATCTAATTAGTGCATTTTATAATTAAAGTCGTATTACATCGTAGTTTTACCATCAAAGTACATTATAATTGCATTCAGTACATTGTTATTGTAAGAAGTGGGGCGCGATGAAAATTATGACTAAAAACTGGGTCGCAAATATTGAAAGTTTGAGAAACACTTCTTTATCAAGATATACAACACTCTTTTTGGTATCATGAATTTCTTTAGATTCTAAAGCAGGATATCTATGCACAAGGGCAGCCGAAATTACGATTTCTTCCAAATTTAAGATATGAATATAAAAGGTTACAACATAACTGTAATCGTCGCAATTCAGTTGAAAGTAATTTCGAATTTGTAGGGATTTCACTATATAAATTCTTTTCGTTGTTTGTACAGTGTTGCGAACTTTACTTATTGAAAAGTTCTTGTTATTTTCAATATTTTCATTATTTTATAGACTGCTATTTGAAAATAACTTCAAGTTCCTTGAAAACTCTTACCATACATATTATTACATCTTAAAAACCTACACAAGAAGTAATTCTTTCCTAGTTACATTCTATTTTTAATAACAATATGATTCATAATAAGCTAGTTTCCTGTTTCAATATTTCGCAATTTTCTGGTATGATGTAATTTTACTGATGTAATTTTGTCCCCCATCCTCTACTCTTTTGCAGAGATGTTTTTTTAAATAATTTTATAATATTGTATTAAATTTTCTTGTTCATGCATATTTTTTGTATCATTTCCGGCCTATCTCGGTGGGCTAGTTTGTAGCTCTAAGCTTCTGTTGAATGCGAGTTCGATCTTCCCGAATAAATTAACAGCTAGGGATTATCCAACAACGTTTTATAGCATAGTATTTCTCTTTCTGCTTCCTTTTAACGTCAGTAAATACTCCAGCACATACAAATCGTATTAGATAATTACAAAACTAAAATTATAGATTTTAAAAAAAAAAACCAAGTGGGATGCGTTTAAGCGCAAACAACGCCAAGAAAGAGAAGACAGTAAGCAAAAATTGTAGCTTTGTGTATATTTAAAATATTCCATATTTTTACTAGATAGAATTCAACCAAGATAGAGCCTCATTTTTTTGCACCAGGGCCTTTAAATACCTAGCTACGCCACTGTCTTCAGGAAATCACTTTTTTTTCAAAGAAAGACGGTTTTTCTGAATTTACTTTTTATTTGTTTTGTATTTTCCTTGAGACTTAAAAAATATACAAACATTTTTATCATATTAAAATAACAATTTTATCATTAGCATTTTTATCATATTATTCAAAACATACACTTATTATTTGCTTCCTTTACAAAGGTGTCAATAAAAGTAATGTCTAGCTTAATGAAATCTAATTTAAAAAAAATTTTATTTTGTAAATTTTCCGTGTTAATCAGCTAATTTTAAGATTTTCGTCTATATCTATACAAATAAATAAAATTGAAGTGTCTGTTTGTAATTTCAAATTAGCAGCTTTTTACTAAATGCATTTAAAGGTATATACGGTACTTATATCAAAAAATCAATT